>APFE030716868.1:39323-59633 GCA_000404065.3 Pinus taeda | reverse complement strand
TCTTTAGAAGACTACGAGGAAAGGTTCCAACTCAGTTATAAACGGGCCAGGTGCACACTTGACCCAGAATCTCTGAAGCTGGTTCTGCTCCGAGGAGTCCCTGAAGTCCTTTTGGACACCCTTAACATGCTGGTTGGAGGAGACATCTATCAACTACCTTATGAGGACATAAAGACCGTGTTTAGAAACCATTCTAGGGCGGCCCGGAAGAGAGGTAGGGGGAATTATCTTTCAGCTAGTACCTCTTTCTCCAAGCATGAGTTTGCTAACCAGATGGAAGACCTCAAGAGCGAAATGAGACAAACTATTGCCGTGCAACTTGATACCTTCCGAATTCAGCAAAAGAAAGAAGAAGCTGAGTGGGCCTTGGCCATTTTTTGTCCTAGATGCACGAGGAAGCATCCCAAGAATGAGTGCCCATTACACTCAGTAGAGGTATGTTTCGTTTGTGAGGAAGACCACCCCACCAACCAATGCCCTACCTTGTCGGGATTTAAAGCCATGTACCTAGGGACTGAGGTGGCTACTGAACCCCTCTACTTCTTCAACCAAAGGAGGCCACATGGATCCAGACCTTATCAACAGGGGATGCAAGGGCCATCCCAAGCTTATTACAACCCCAACCAATCCACTCATATACCTTCTTGGGGCCCCCCTGCTCATCCTTCCTGGTCTGCACCTCCTCCGTGGTATTATCCATCTCCATACCATACTCAACCTCCTCCTCATTCGTTTCACTCACATGCCCAACCACAACCTCAGTGGAATGCACCTCAACCGCGGTGGAGGCCCCAGTACAACACTCCTCCCGCCATTTTGCCTCCACCACCAGCTCAACCACAACCATTACCTCCTGCTCCTCCAAGACAACCCCAGATGCCTGCTCAATCGAACCCGAACCCCAACAACAGACAGGTCCAGCAGGTATATACTGGGGAGACAACATGCCCTACCTATGCTGTGGAGATCCAGGAGATCAACCTGCGATCTGGGCAGGTCCTTCCAGAGTGCCAACTTCCTCCCCTAGAGGAGGAGGAAGAGAAATAGGAAAGTGAACCCCAAGCCATTCCACCCTTTCCTGAGCGACTCACAGTAACCACACAACCTAACCCAGAAGAGACTGATCATCTAGGAGAACTCAAGCAGTTGTGTGTGAAAATACCACTTCTCCAGGCCATAAAAGATGCCGATATACAAAAAATTGATTAAGGAGAAGTGTTTTAGGCACCCAAGCAGGTGAAAGAGAGATGCCTCAACTATCAATGTCATAGGACAACTGTCTGATCTTATGTTGAGGCAAGTAATCTGTCCAAAGTATTTGGACCCTAGGAGTCATGTAGTTGATGTCCACATCAATGGCACCGTCATACCTCACACCTTGATTGATTTAGGGGACGCCATTACTGTGATGACTAGGGACACCATGCTTAAGCTCAACCTTCAGAGTTCCTTAAGGAAGACCTCAACAGTGCTGCAATTGGCAGACTGCTCCACCATGACTCCCAAAGGGATTGTGGAAGATGTCTTGGTCTCTATTGACTCCTGGGAGTACCCTGCGGACTTCTTCGTCCTTCAACCAAAGGAAAAACTCACTAGATATCCCCTCATTTTGGGAAGGCCTTGGCTAGCTACTATGGATGCTTACATCAGCTGTCGAGCAGGGAGCATGACCATCAAAAATGGGCCTATGTCCAAACAGCTGGTCCTATACCGTCCTGCCCAACCTCTGCTAGAACATGAGTTACCCCTCTGGTTGGAAGAAGGAGAAGAGGCTGAGGTCTACTCTACACCATTATGCACAGTAGAGGCAACCAAGGGAGGTCCTCAAACCGAGGATGATTTGATTGAGAATTTAATCCAAAATCCTCCCCCTGGTGCACTATCCTTGGAAGAGTTGGTGGAAGATGCCCAAGCAAGTGCTTTAGTGGACCTATGTGTCACTAATCCGACCACTCTCAGAGTTAAGAATGTGGAGTTTGGCCCTGAAGGAACTTTAAAGATCATCTCCTCTCTCTCTCCCTCTTAGAAAAAGGAGCTATGTACCCTGTTGACCCGCCATTTGGAGGCTTTTGCTTGGAGTTACAAGGAAATGAAAGGAATCCATCCCTTGGTCTGTACCCATCATATCTACATTAAGGAGGATTGTAAACCAGTCAGGCAACCTCAAAGGAGAATGAGTCCAACCCTTAAGGACATTGTTAAAGAAGAAGTACAAAAATTGTTGGATGCAGGATTCATCTACCCCATCTCGGACAACGAATGGGTTTCCCCTCTGGTGTTGGTACCTAAGAAAAATGGGAAGTGGATAATCTGTGTGGACTAAAGAGAACTAAACAAAGCCACCAAGAAATACCACTTCACTTTTCCTTTCATAGATCAAGTGTTCGATGGATTGGCAGGAAAGAAGTTTTTCTCTTTCCTAGATGGGTTCAACGGTTATAATCAGATCCAAATCAGCCCGGAGGACCAAGATGAGACCACCTTCACTTTTCCATGGGGTACCTTTGCCTACCGAGTCCTTCCCTTTGGGCTATGCAATGCCCCTGCCACCTTCCAGAGAGCTGTATTGAGCTTCTGTGCCAAGCTGGTTCATGATTCAGTGGAAGTCTATATGGATGACTTTACTCCTTACGAGTCTAGCTTCCAACAAGCCTTGTCCAACCTGGGAAAAGTTTTAAGCAAGTGCATTGAGATGAACCTGTCCCTCAGCCCTGAAAAATGTGAATTCCTGATGACTGAAGGGACCGTGTTG
Organism: Pinus taeda; assembly: GCA_000404065.3. Classification (NCBI taxonomy): domain Eukaryota; kingdom Viridiplantae; phylum Streptophyta; class Pinopsida; order Pinales; family Pinaceae; genus Pinus; species Pinus taeda. The sequence continues at coordinate 56,881 of APFE030716868.1, read as the reverse complement.
GGTCATACCATTTCCCGCCGAGGATTACAGGTGGATCCTAATAAAATTGCTATCATCAAGAAGGTTCCACCTCCTCAGAAGGTAAGAGATGTTCAGAGTTTCTTAGGCTTAGCAGGATATTATAGAAGATTCATTAAAGACTTCAGTAAGCTAGCCTCGCCATGTTTGGTCTCCTAGGAAAAGATGTTGAGTTTAAATGGACTGATGACTGTCAAAGGGCTCTGAATGAGTTGAAGGATAAGTTAGTGTCCGCCCCAATTTTGAGAAGCGCAAACTCGGCCCTACCTTTCCACATCCACACTGATGCCTCGAACAAAGCCATAGGGGCAGCCTTAGGACAAGTTGAAGAAAAACTTCCATATGCCATATACTTTGTCAGCAAAAACTTATCCAAGGCAGAAATGAATTATACTGTAACTGAGAAAGAGTTTATGGTCGTGGTCCATTCCCTGAACAAGTTATGACACTACATCACTGGCTATCAAACATTTGCACATACTGACCAAGCTGCAATTATATATTTAATGAATAAGCCTAATCTGAATGCTCGTATTATTATATGGTTACTTTTGTTGCAGTAGTTTGATTTGACTATCGTTGACAAACCAGGTAAAGAAAATGTTCTTGCTGACTTCTTGTCTAGATTAGATTTGCTTGCAGGTGAAGAAGGAATAGTGGATGGCCAGATGCTAGATGAACATCTGTTTGCTATCTCAGTACTCTCTCTGTGGTTTGCTAATATAGCAAACTACTTGGTCTCAGCACAGTTCCCTCTGCATCTATCCTCAAAGGAGAAGAGCAGAATCGTGAGGAAGAGTGCCTCATTCACTTGGATCGGGGGCAACCTATTCAAACTTGGTCCCGATCAGACCTTAAGGCATTATGTAAGGGAGGAGGAAGTCTTTGACATCCTCCTAACCTGTCACGATGGGCCCTGTGGAGGACATTTTGCAGCCAAGAGGACTGCCATCAAAATTCTACAGCCGGGCTAGTATTGGCCCACTCTTCATCAAGATGTCAGACGATATATCACCCAATGTGATTGATGCCAGAGGATGGAGAAACCGAATCCAAGCGACGAAATGCCTCTCAAAATTCAAGTGACCCTTGAGCCATTTGAGAAGTGGGGTATGGATTTTATGGGTCCTATCAACCCTCCTTCGAGGCAAAGGTCTTACATCATTGTGTGCACAGACTATCTGACAAAGTGGGCAAAACCCAACACAATCAAAGCAGCGACAAAAGAAAAGGTGGCTGAGTTTTTAAGAGAAAACATCTTCTACAAATTTGGATACCCAAGAGAGTTAGTTAGCGATCAAGGAATCCAGTTCACCTCCAACCTAATTGAATACTTGCTCGCTCATCACAAGATCAAGTGTAGGACTTCCACCCCATATCATCCTCAAGCAAATGGGTAGGTGGAGGTCACCAATAGAGCATTAGAATGGATTTTGACTAAGGTGGTGAGCAGCAGTAGAAAGGATTGGGAAGAGCGCCTGGTTGAGGCCACTTAGGCCTACAACAGAACTTGGAAGACCACAACGAGTTTCACACCTTATGAGCTGGTCTATGGGAAGAGAGCTTTGCTTTCAATCGAGTTCGAGTACAACACATTGAGGATGGCAGGTCAGCTGGACCTAGATCTTAGCCATGCTCAACAAGAAAGGTTATTGTAGCTGAATGGGTTAGATGAACACCGAATGCAGGCCCTCCTCCACTCAGAAGTGGTTCAACATCAGAGGTAAATATGGCATGACCGGCACCTTAATGACAAGCAATTCCAGCTGGGATATTGGGCGCTGCTATATGATTCCAGACAAGGATTTCAAAGGGAAGCTGAGGACAAGATGGCTAGGACCATATGCAGTGGAGAAGTGTAATGACAATGGTTCCATCCTTATCCAGAAAATTGATGAACAAGCCATCCCCATGCTCGTCAATGGGCATCTATTAAAGATCTACACAAAACCTCTTTCGAGGCAAGAGTTCATCGAAACTGTGGAAAAATCAGTGTTGGTAATAGAGAAGGGTTCTGCCTCTATTTTGGCCACACCCTGAGCATCATCATAAAAAAAAAAAAAAAAAAAAAAAAATACAATAAAAAAAAGATCCTTGGGTGAAAACCTCTCTGAGGTGCCCAAGGTGGATAATAGGGGTGAAAACCTCATTTAGGTGCCCTTGTTGTCTCTTAAAAAAAAAAAGACAAAAAGAAAAAAGAGAAAAAAGAAAAAGGAAAAAAGGAAGAAACAGAAAAAAACCAGTTTAATCCCTGGAAATTTTTGCAGATTGTAGGAACACAATGCAAAAAGGAGGCCTCCCAACACAAGGACAAGGGTCCCTACCAAGTGACTAGGCATCCTCACATACACTCCCTCCATGATCACTCATTTTTTTCATCGTTCGGACACAATCTAGTCGTTGCTCAACCTTCTACAGGAAGCTACAGGACTTTCTATAGGAAGTTCTGTATTTCTACATGAAACATCCTGTAGAGCCTTTGGGCGGGCCAGAATCAATTATGGAGAAGGATTTGAAGCTCAAAATCTGTTGAGGAGGCATGCAACCACTCTTTTCTTCCATCCTCCACTTGTTTCACCTCCTTCCACCACCATTGCCACCATCTGGTTGAATATACCTGCACAGTCATACCAGAACCCTGTTTTCTCAGATAAAAATTTGTTTTCTCAAGTGGAAAATAAAGCATGCAGAGGCTCCCACACTTTAACTGTCAAGGCAACCTCAGGACCCTTCATCCATGAACGCAACTTCGTTTATTTCAGCATGCACCCCAGGAGGAGAAACAACTACAGGATGTCCTACAGGAATCCTGTAGAAGTTGATCCGGCTGGAGCACATACCATGGAGACACCAGCAGCTTGTATCAAACGAAGCGAGTGCATGCATCATTCACCACTAGGAAGTCCGGTCTCGAGGTCTTGGAACTAGCATCAACCAAAGGAAGAGGAGCTCTAGCACTCATGCACAAAGCAGCAACAAGCAGATCCTGTATTCCTCGTCCTGAAACCTAAAAAAAAGCAACGTCCACGGCTGCAGAGGTAAGTGCCTAAACTTATTTCGTCAAATTACATAAAATATACTCTAAAATTTGCATGACTGTGGGAATGGGGGGATTGAACAAGTTGGTGGCCATTCAACTGGCCACCCACAGCCAGTCAGATGGTCTTATCGGATCTGAATAAGCTTGGCTATACCGAAAAGATAGGCAGTTGACACGTGGGAAGTGTCCAGTCGGGGAGAATCGGCAGTATGAAAGAAATGGCGGCGGTGTATGTAGAGGGAAGGATTCGGCAGTCAGGGACACGTCGAGGAATGATGGTTGTGATGTCAGCCAAAAAATCAGCCGGGACAGCTCACCCCCGTGACATGAATTCCGCAGCAATTCAAAATTGGCCAGCCGAATAACTCATGATAAACTACTGTCATTCACACTTACAACCGTTTTGCAGCTGAGCACGCGTCCTCCTCCTCTGCAAGTTGTTAGACCGAGCTTCTCGGTCTGTTCCAATGTCCTCCCTCAGCTCAGACTTGTCCAGAACCACCGTAACATCCTCCAGAAGCCGAGAACGATTTCTACAGGAAGCTGCGTTACAGGAAACCCAGCATACGAAGGAGCTTGGACTGTTCATGTCGAGGGTGGAAATTCTCAGTGAGGTAGGCCCGAACATACCTTTCCCATGCAAAATAGTTCAAGAGTTGGTGAATTTGACGTGCTGAGGGGGTAGAGAAAATGTAAATGCAAGTCTGTCTATGAATCCAAAAGCCGTTTCCTTATCGTTGCATGAAATTGTCTTCATGGTTTGCATCCAAGATTTTCTCCACGAGTCTTGAGTTAAATTCCTCCTGTAGAGAAGTGCGACACTGTCAAGGCTAAACAGTGGAAAAATTGTGAATTTTATATGATTATGTGTATGTTGGAGACATAGTTCTGCACTCTGTTTAGAGAAATATCAAGTCGTCCTTCTCTACACGAGCAGTCAAGTTTCAAAACAAAGAAATTGATACGAAGACGCCTGCAAATACCATTCTCAACGGTCTGAGAAGGAAACACACCTAGATTTCCCTTTCTGCTCAGAGTGCAAGAAAAAACAGTGTCTTTTTCACCATGCCGGGAGGGTTTATCAGAAAAGAACACTCAGTCTCTAAGAAATTACGGGAAACCCCCGAGGTGGTGGACTTATTTTCCCGTGCACACTGGATGACATTCTGTGACAAGCTTCAACTTCACGATGATGAAATTACAGAAGAATTCCTAAGGTCCCTGAAGCCGAATTCAAAGACACTAGCCACTGTCAACTTCAGAGGATTGACCCTCAAACTCACCCCACAGCTCATTAGCGGAGTCACTGATCTACTGAAGGGGGTACCCTGGGATAAGGAGGAGAGAAAATTGGGTCAAAAAGCTAAAAAAGAGTTCTTATTGCAAGAGGAACAATTTTCAGAGGACAAGAATGGGGTCTGAAGAGCCAGCCTACAACCGTTTTGGAGCAAAGTCTGCCTCCAAATTATGAAGTATATTACATGTGAGGGGCGATTTAGCATTGTATATGGTTATCATTTTCGGTTGCTAACAGAACTTAGGCACCAAATGGACCTACCCTCAGAACAAAAATTAAGCATTCCCTACTTCCTCCTACAATCTTTGATCGAGTGTGCCACAAAGCTGAGGGAGGGGACACCAGACCAGCTGGCCCATCATGGGCTTATCAAGCTCCTCGTGGAAGATGCACTCCATACTTACATTGTCCCTCTCTCCTGGGAAATTTTTCAGAATATGTCTAAGGATGATGACATCCGAATTTTGGCCGAGGAGCTCACTTCCTCCAGCGGCGAGGAGAAGGAGCACACTGAGGCAGAGAAGAAAGCTAAAGGTCAAGAAACCTCGGGAAAATCACCAAAGAAAGAACAGAAAGAAACACAAGAAAAAGGCCAAACTGCTGAGGCCAAAACAGTGGGTGGTAAAATAACACAAACACCGAGGGAGAAAAAGATATAGAGAAGGGCATAAAGGACTGAAAAGGTCCAAGCCAGTGAACGCACCCTTAAGGCAGCCTCAGCCAAGCTAAAGGAAAAAGCACCCTTAGCCAAGTAGGCTAAAAAAGTGCCAACTAGTTCTACAAGGAGCCAGAAAATGGCCACTACAGGACTTTCTACAGGAAGTCTGAAGAAAAGGCAGCAGAAGGAGAAATCGGTCGAGATTCTAGCTAGGGAGGCAGCAACTTTGCTGGCCACACTAAGCACATCTCCCAAGCAGAAGGAAAAGTGAAAGAGGGAGACTCCCCTATATTTTAAAGCAAGAAGGAGTGTGACGATTAAGACTGGCAGACCCCAGCCTCCATCAAAAGAGCCAATCACAATTGTGGATACTCCTACCACACGAAATGAGAGGTCCCCCTCCAAGGCATCCATCACTTATGAGAGGGGAAGCTTGAAGACATCCTCATGGAAGGAAAGGATGGAGAAATTAAACTTGCAGGCCTCTCTACAAGATGCTGAGGTTTCTCTACAGGAAACTTTGGCTAGGCTGAAAGACACTGAGCAGAAGGAGGAAAGAGAAGCCACATCATCACAAGAGGAGATGAAGGCCGATACCATTATTGAATCAAGCCCCCAGCCCAGCCTGGGCTCTTATTATAACTTCTTAGAGGCCGAAAAAATCATTTCTCAAAAATTCACAGTGCCACTTTTTCTAGCACTAGAGGAAGAAAGAGTACGAAGCCACACTTGGATGAAAATCGCTAAATCCAAGGGCCTAGTAGATATAGGGCCTCTAGAGGAAAACCTTAAGGAAACCCAAAGGGAGTTGGCAAAACTACGGCATGTGGAAATCTCCCAACATCCCAAGTTAAGAGAAGAAAATGAGTTGCTTATATAGAAACTACAGCTACAAGGACAGAGGAAAGAAGAGGACACAGTAGCCAAGGACACCACAACAGAGCCTTAAGGAAAAGAAGGAATGCAAGTTGATCTTGAGGAACTAAACCGGCAACTACAAGAAAGGGAATTACAAGCAGGGCTAGAGATACAATCTCTAAAACAACAGATGCAAGAAAATGAGGCACAACTGGCCTACATGGCCAGTTGGGCAATGGAAGTTCTACAATGTAGACAGTCGGCCAAATCCTATGGCCTATACCTCAGGGATCAGTGGCTGCAATTCCAAATCAACACGTTGGCACATAGGGGTATCTCCCAAATCCACAACCCCCAGTAGTTCATGGAATTATGTAACAACAATTCATCGGAAGATAAGGCCAAGCTATCAGAGTTCTACCTTCATAATTTGGCCCTTCCAAACATAACCTCATGGGACCCCAACACAGCAGTAGGGGACATGCGGCTGATGGCAATGACCTCATGGTTAAACCACGAAGACAAGAGAGTGGCAGAGGTCAGAAATGTCATGGATCAAGAACTACAGGAACCACTGCTGATTAGAGCAGAGCCAAGGGACCCCACAGCATTGATATACGCCTAGTAACCAACTCTCAGGCTTTGTTAGAGTAAATAGATCGGTAGGCTCAGGCCATATAACACTTTGAGGATATGGAGCGATTATTGGGGGACAATTGTGTTCATGTTTGCACCCGTAGGTGGAACACATTGTCCCACAACCTCAACATCAGGGAATATCACACTCCAACTAGAATGAGGGAGGCCTTGGCACGAGTGCCTCTCTACAAAAGGTCTATGTAGAACCTCCAGGCCAGCTGGATAGGCCTCAAGTTAAGTCCACCTTTGCTTTTGGGATTGTTAGAAGGAGGCACAACAGAAGAAGAGCATAAGTAGTGGGAAGAGGTGGAAAGGAAGGCCAGGTTCCATGACAGTGAAGAGGATACTACTTGAGATGCCTAGGATGTGGGGGATGTGATCAAAGCAATTAAGGTCGAGGAGACGGACTAGCTGCTGAGAGGATGAGCAACCATTTTAGCAGGGGGGTGATGATGAGCCCCAATTTGGGTAACTTATTGGGCTCATTTGGCCTAATTATCCTTGTTCAATCCTTGTTCAATCTTTCATTTTTCATAGCTTATGTATTGATTTTTAGTATGTTTATGTCATTTGTACGAATAAGGGTAGTCACTCTTCCTAGGTGGATAACACGTGCTTATTTCAGGTTTTTTGACACATGTTGGAGCGAAACAGAGGAATCATGGGCTAGAAGACAACCAAGTTTGAGGTGAGGATTCGTAGGGGGGTTGTGTATGACATTAAATAGCCCTTCCTCGGGATCTTCACCCCCAAATCCGAGCTCCAAAGGCCACCAAAACCGGATCTTGAAGGTAGCCAAACAGATTTTGGAAAGGGACTGTCTACTCACAGTTTGGACAGCCAAGTGCCATAGATTTAGGAGGTCAGCTAGGGCCGTCGTGGTGTATAAATGATAAGGCATCAACCTTCGTAAGGGACTTTTGAAACCATTGAATATTTTTTGCGCTACAGTGCTATCAGCTTTAGCTTGTTCTCTTGTAGCCATTTTGGCATAACTCTTGACTTATGACTATTTTTTGATAAATGAGAAGGAGTCCGATTTTATATCAACTCTGAGTTTTCTATAGGAGCTGTAGCTCTCAAGGTTCGGCCCAACCCGAGAGCCTAGGGTCTCCTTTATGTATTGTTATCTTTCCTTTATGATTCATTGTTTTCCTTTTATGCATTTGCAAACGTATTTCTGTTAGGCAGATTTAGTTGTGTTGATTAACTAGGTCACTGTTTATGAATAGAATTGCTTCAGATATTTAGAATAGATTGGTAGGATAATAACAGGGGAAAAAGCTCCAGTAAATGGTCAAAAACACTTTTGGTTTCACCTCTTCCTTATTGGATCAGGGGCTGGAATTGAAGTAACCGTGTTGTCCCGACAAAAACACTAGTTTGCTTGACCATGCAATCGTTACTGTACTATTTTCATTTGCAGAAGTTGGTTATGTGTTCAGATCTCTGAAATGTTTCATTGCATAGTTGATATACATGGTTCTCTTTCAAATAAAGTTGTTTGTTCATTCACTTTATTGTTAGTTAGATTGTATAATCTAGGACTTTGGTTATTTGCAAGACTTTGTTGATTCAGTTGAATGTACACTGTGCAGAGCATCTATACCACTCTTTCATCCATGTAAGCTTTATCAGAGCCATCTATTCCATCTCCTAGCTAGGTTCCTCATCTCACATCTGTCTTTTTGTCCACGTAACCCTACCTTTTTGGTGCAATCATTGGTTCAACCTTCTTTGAGCCAAGTCAGCCTTCTACACCTTCTCACCACTCCATCCACCAGTCCCTGGGATACTTCAGACCCCTATCTTACCTCTATATCCATTCATGCATCTCCCCTCACTCACCCATCCTCTAAAATCGAATTTTTAAACATCCTGTAGAAATTTCTGAACATCCTGTAGAAATTCCTGAACATCCTGTAGAACCGCTGTAGACTTCCTATATAAGATCACAAATGAGGTTTCTTGATAGCCAAACATTGTGAAACTATCTAGAAGGGTGTTAGGGACTCCTTAGACCCTCTCTAAACCTTCCCAACCTTTTCCAAGCATTTCTCCTCCTTGATCCATCCCTGCACAGTAAAGAACAGTGAAAGCATATTCATGATGAAACTCATGACTTAATCAAAAATACAAAAAGATGTTTTCTTAGGATAGAGGTGGTCTAGGCACATGTATTTTACCTTCATAGAAGTAATGGCCTCTCTTTCAATAGTTGGCATTCTCTTCTTTGCATCAGTAGGATTAGCTGGTAGAATTAGGGTTTGCTAGGGTTTGCGCTTTCCTTCATTTTTTCAATCTCTTTTCGCAAATAGATTAGCTTCCATCGAGTTAGCTTTCATCCATCAATTAAAAAGCTTCTTCTAAGAGCTCATAGAAGTTGGTTTAAGCTCCTAGCGGACTTGTGCCAGCTAACCAAGTGACAACTGCGACAAGAGATAGTACTTGTGCATATAGCACCGTTGCTTCCAAGTTTGTTACGAACTACCGGGTTGATAAAAGTAAATAAGGGAGTCCCAGGAGTTGCAACATTATTGCTGCAATACTGGAGCCCACGAGAAAGATCAAAACTATTCTCTTGTGACGAAGTTTGCGAGGTAATATTCCGACCATTTAGCGATTGGATCATAAAATTCTTGATAATCCTCTTTAAAACCCAAAAATATTTGGAAAGATGAATTTTCAATTAGAGGCATGTGATTACAATGAGAATCCTTTGAAGGAAAGTAGATTCTAATCATATTCAGCAGTCATGTCGAGATAATCAGGACCTAAGATAACAAACAAGAAACGCTGAAGTTCCTCAACAACTCGACGAATACTTGAAAAGTGTGATGTTAAACCATAAATATTGAATGGTGTAAAACAATTTTCATTTGATGTGTTAATGGGAAAATAGTAAGTTGAATGACAGTCATCAGACATAGAATCATGATTAGATCAGTTGGTTAAAGAACTAGATTCCTAATTTTTTATTAACAAAGATAAACCAATTTTGACAAATATGTGGATGCTCTGAATAATTGAACCAACTTTCTCGTAGGGAGAATGTGATGAATCATTTTCCTAGAACTAGTGATGAATTATGCAAGCATCATAATCATCGAAATAATTTAAGTAGGTATGCCAATACAACAAACACATGGGACCAATCAAGACATAGTGAGGGAAGACAAATTTGATTTACCTGACAACTTGTGCATCATTATCATTGAAGAGGATTTTAGGTGTGATGAAGGGAAATATTTACAATACAACATTCATAAGGAAAGCTAGCAATTGATTTGGTGATTACTAAGAAATTAATATGATAGTCATGATCCCTTTAGCCAAATATGTTATTTGGAGTGATCAACTTCGCAATTCCATGACTCTATGAGAGATACACATTCCAAACCTGAGGTTGATGCGATATATTTGCATGAAGATGACTGAACTGAAAAAGATTCTAGAACTCATTGAAAAGTAAAATCTTGAATATTTTAAAGATTACATACGGAATGCCAAACATTTTTCAAAAAACAAATTTTCATCAAGTGAAACCATGCAAAGAGAATGATTGTGCAGGAGAAACCAGATCTGACTTAGTCTATGGGGCTTACGAGGGTTGCGAGATCATGATATAACCATCGATGGAAGTTGAAATTCCTTAACTCTTTCATGGGTCCTAGAACTTTCCAGGATTGTAAAATAGCATTTTGAATATTCAACCAAATCATGCATGGTTTGAGGATAACTGCTACATGTAACAAGCCTATTTAAAAAATCCATGTAATAAAAGTTAATAAACGTAAAATTATAACCATGGTCACTGGACATGTATTCCAAGCTGAATGCTGCAAAAAACATCCTAGTGTGTGTGTTCATTTGGTTGATTATAGATATAAAAGTTGACAAAGGTAATGGTAAGGGCTTCGGAAGACAAAGTTGAATTTATTCGCATTTATGTATGAAAACAATGGAAATTAGGAGAAAAAGAAAGTGAAAGGTCACATGTTGCATGCAAGGAGGAAAATTAAGGAAAATAATTAAAACTTAATAAAAGAGAGGCCTCATTAATAAAAAAGGCTTCTAAGCATCAATTCATGGGTTTGGTCATTTAATAATTTTGTCAGTGTATTTTGGAGCTCTCATTTTATTCTCTCCTCCTCATACTCTTGGATACTTGGAGTATTTTTTGATAAATCTCGAACAAGTTTGGTATTCTTGGGATTTGGAGCAAGAAGATGAAGGAAGAGCATGAAAGTGGAAGAGGATATTGTGATCAACAAATACAACAAGTTTTTCTTGTAGGCAATTTTGTTCATGTATAGTTTCCTTATTGGTTTTGGCATGCATGGCATATGCATGGTTTCCTCGTCATGTTTTTCATTTCCATGGAGGATTTCTTGGATTAATAATGGATTTTCCTACCTTTTCCATTTCTTAGATAGCCATCGTGTTGTGGGAGACTTTCCATTTTGTTTTTTGGTTGGTTGTCATGCTCTTCTCGTTGTGGGTTGAGTTATTAGTTATTGGAAGCTTCTTTCGACAAACGTTCTCCAGACCTATAAAAGCTTGGGTTGAGTTATTAGTACTGAAAGACTTGGTTGGAAAATTTCTCTGGAGCCCTTGGTGGGTTGAGTTCTAATCTTAGAGCCTTGGTTGGAAAAGGACTCTAGAGTGCAATAAAAATTGTGGTTGAGTTACTAATCTTGGAGCCTTGGCTGGAATAGACCCTCTAGACCCCTGGAAATATTTGGTAGAAATCAATATGATGAGGGGCAATCACTTCGACTGTGAAGACGAACCACTGGTTGAGGATTGAGGTGATTTGGCCTCGGAAGCCCATATATAATTTATAAAGTGAATGAGTTTGATTTGATAAAATAGTGGTGGATAGGTTTAAGATCCAAAGGGAACATTGCCCTGCATATTCAACTTTCGTTCAAAAAGACTAATCAACGTGTGGTCATAGCTAATACCCACATTCATGCAAATCCACAAAACAATGATACAATGTTGCTGCAGGTTGATTGGTTGCTCAAAAGGTTGGAGAATGAGTTTGTCTCTGATATTCCTCTTCTAATATGTGGGGACTTCAATCGTTTGCCGCAAAGTGGCCCCAACTCACTTCTTATCAAAGGCTTTGTCCATAGTTTACACAAGGAATTTCGCCATACATTACCGTTAGTAAGTGCTTATTCTTCCTATTTCAATGCAATGCTTTGTGGGCAGACATTCATAAAAAAAATGGATCGTGAAACTGGGGAACCCCATTTCACTAACTTCGTGAAAAATGACCCGGAAACATTTAAGAGAACGTCAGATTACATTCTCTGATTGACGAGTTGGAGTTCATTGACGATGACGAGGTGAAGCACGGTGGACTCCCACTGTTGATCACTCTTCCGATCACATCCCAATTCTATGATATTCTATGATATAATAATGAAGCTGAAAGAAAACAGTCATTTAGGGTTGCCCGGAGCAGAATATTTTGGAATAAGTACTTTCCCTAGCATGAGATTAGCAAGATGACCTATGACATGGAGATTTTGTGGGTACCGGTTTCTTATTTCATACAGGCAGATATTGTGAAATGGTTCGACTGCCTCGATCATGAGAAAATATTGAGATCAGTCAAATCCTTGCCCCCCGAAATTATTACGTGATGTGATTTAGAATCTATAATATAGATAATATTTTATAATTATAATATTTATGTTTTGATTGGCTTATTTTGATATTTTTTTTATATAATTAGTTATAAAATAAAATATTTCAGCCTGTCTTCTATAAAAGAGGTTTTAATGAATTTACCGATAAGTTAATTGATGGGTTAATGTGGACTTTATCCAGGATTTTGTAGGAACTTGAAGAAATAAGATCAAGCAATTTAGATTTATAGTCATAGGAGTTCATGATGATAGTGGAATTACTTTTATCTTCTTTGGGACAACAATATTAGGGTTATTATTCTCAATGGCATGAACTTCAGTTTTGGATAAATTTGGTTTGTGAGGTTTTTCCTTTCTTAGAACCCTCCCACATTCTTATCATATTTTTTTAGCTACATGAGATAGAAGGTTTTGGCATACAAGCTCAATAGAGTAGAGAATATCCTCTTTGGGGATTCATAGAGGGTCTAAGGCAAAAATAATTTGTTTCTCTATGGTATGAAAGGAAGAGGGATCAAGATCAATGAAGGAAAGGTTACCCACAAAGGAAAGCCTAGAGCTAACAACGACAACAACTAGAGCCATAGGGGAAGAAGAAGGATCCAAGGAATATTTAGGATTATTACCATTCATGGGAGGATTTTCATGTTGATTATTGATTTGTTCATTAATATGAGAATAATTAATTTGGTCATCACAATGTGGATAGTTAATCTCATTATTGATTCGATCATTAATGTGGTGATAATTATTTTTATTACGAAATTGATAAACAATGTTTTCACTATTTATTTGATCATTACTAATTTGACTATTAATATGATCACTAATAATTTCACTATTAATATTATTATTAATTTGTATATTAATAGTATTTTTATTATTATGATAAGTGGAAATGAAAACATATTGTCATATGAATAATAGTTTGAAAATATCACAAGTGCATGGGATATATACTTGTGACCTCTAAGCTTCACATAATGAGAAATACAATGTTAACATTTTCTTGGAAATTTTGATCTACATGAATATCCTAGTTTTGAGAGGTGTACTTACGCTTCATATCTTATTCCACCACTATTTGACATATACAACCTCATCATCAAATAATATTGTAGACTATCCCAAGCTTGTAGCATAAAATTACCAAACGAAGGTTTCTGGAAATTCATAAACCAAAGGTTCTCCCCAATGTGAAGTCCCAATTTGACATCACACCATTTGGAGTAATATAGCCATCCAGCATATCGACCCGGTTGCCATTGGTTCTTATAGATTTTCCTTAGCTCTAATAGTCAACAAGAGATAACATGATGCAGGAGCATCCAGCTCTGAGGAGACTTAAAAGGCTGACAGTCTCATGAAGAACTCAGAACAAATTGTCGTTTATTTTAACTGGACAAGTGTTAGGCTTGTCGGTAATGTGACTTTACTTTTACTTAGTTTATTTTATTTATCTGTCTATAGGTTGAGAGAACTTAGGAGTTGTAGGGGAACACTGTTGCAGTTATTTAGGGAACTGATAACAGGACAAAATAATTAATTAGTCCTTTACAAGTTAAGGTAGTTAGAATTAGTTTCAGAACTGACAAAAACAGTTGCTTTCTGTTAAGACAGTTTTTTTCCAAGAACAGTTAAGGACATTAGATTAAAAGCAGGAAGGACATCATTGTACGGGTTCTCTCCCCTGAAAGAGAAATAGAAAAAAACACAGTCATTACAAGTTGCATCTTTTGTTCATCAGAAATTAATGTTCAAATTATTTCTTTCATTACTGTAAAGACGAATAACGAAATTATTCTCTGTCACTGTAATTACAAATGTCGAGTATTCTTTTATTACCGTAAGTTTGTCATGGTATATGAAATGTGCTAACAGAACCAAACAGCAAAGGAGTAAACAGACAAGAAGCTAGCCAAGTACAGGAGAACGACATCAGTGTCATTTCGAGTCCCAAACCAGGAACGAGGAAGCAGCGAAGAGTTCCAAGAGTAACACACAGACAAGAGCATATAGCCGACATCGAAATATCTACAGGTAATTCGAAAATTCAACAAACCCTCATAACCAAATGCATGAGTAGGCGAATACAGAAAAGGAACGAATATACATTGTAGATTATTTCATACATCTATTGTTATCAAATACATAAGAGCAGAGGGTTCGCATTCATTGTTAAGAAAGAATCCTTTATATATTAAAAAGAACAGAGCATAGACAGGATAGGCAGAGTTTCACTGTCGAAACGAAATCACATATTAACATATACAGCCGAGCCATTAAAATAAGAAAGTCAGCACAAGAGGCCGAGTGTTTGTGGCGCCTGAGTTCGAAACGACAGAAGGAGGGTTCGATTTGTCGAGAGACCCTCTCACAAATAGAGATAGAATACTTAGACTCATATGACCACCTTCCTAAACTGAAAATCGAGCAGCAGAGCTATCATAGAAAACGGCAACCGAAACAACTAACACCCGAAAGAGGGTTTCTTATCAACAGACCGCTGAGAGCAAGAATCAATAACTGGGAGGAACATCACCTCCACAGGACTGGACTTTCCAACTACAGAACCTACAAAGCCTACAGCAATGACAGTAAACACATAGCCTACGAAATAGAACAGAGCTACCCGTGACCGGAGCGTTGGAGCCATCAACAGGACTCTAGAGCGACGCTAGCCACAGAGCCATCACAGGTGGATACCTGTCACCAAAAACCAGACAGTATTAAAGCCAAAAGAGCATTCATAAACCGTGGAGTGAAGTAAGGAGTAAGTAAGGGTTCGAGAAAGGATTACCTGTGAGCGAGAGTGGAGTTCGAGATAACCAGAGAACGACCACAACCTGTTGACAGTGGCAGTAAGGTGTTAGAAATGAAACCATAGAAAACCCAGGTCATATATCATGGAGAGGAGTCTTACCTTGTAGCAGGAGGAGCGTTGGAGTGTGGAGCGAGCCTGCCATTAGAAACAAAAACCAGTCAATCACCTTAAAGTTGCAGACAGCGTGAGCGTGAATCTAAAACACCACAAGTTGTGCCAACAGTTCAATATCAACATCGTTTAAAAGAAAGAGTAACGTTGCAGGCCTTGAAGGCACATACCCACAACCGCAGAGAACCAATAAATCACAGTTAAGTCGCCATTGATCAACAGGAACAGAAACTCGAGGGTTTCTACAGTCGCAGACGGAGTCTCCCCAGACAGAGGCAGTGTAAGAATGAGAAGGTAGAGCGCAGGTAACGTGAACAAAAGGCGGAGCAACCGGCAAGTGTGGAGATACAACCGGAGGTCCCGGGATAAACCCTAAACCCAGACCTCGAGGTATCGTACCAGTTAATTAAGTCAACATTAAATTCATTCCGGACGCGGCCATATCAGGACAGGTGTAAACAAACGACGGGAGCCACCATAAGTGGTATCAGAGCTAGAGTTTTTTTGAGTTAGAATCAATGGAACAGGTAGAAGGTGAAGGTGAGGCAAGAGGAAGAGCAAGAGGAAGAGGAAGAGGCAGAGGATGACTGGTACACAGGCCAGTAGATGATGGATTGCGAGAAGAGATAAGAGTTTTGCGAGAGAGATTGGCAGTGATAGAGGCTGGAGGAAGAAGAAACCCAGCAGATAACAGTGATGAAGAGGCAGTTGAACCAGAGCAGGATGAGTTTGAGGGGATAACAATAGAACTGAGATTGTTAAAGTCAGTTTTGCTATCCAGTCATAAACCGAAGCATGAGTTGCCTACCTATGATGGAAGCTTATCGGCAGAAGTGTTGTTAGACTGGTTAAGTGAAGTAAATAAATTCTTTGAGTTTGAGGAGACCAGCGAAGACAAATAGGTGAGATTTTCCGCCACCAAGTTGAAAGGACATGCGTCCTTATGGTGGGACAGCGTTCAGGCCGAAAGAAGGAGGTTAGGCAAACAACCAATCAAGAAATGGGCTAGGATGGAAGCAAAGCTGAAGGGAAGAAGTTCTTACCGAAGACTATCACATTATGTTGTACAGGAGGTACAAACTGAAACAAAGGGGAATGACTGTGCAGAGATTTACAGAGGATTCTACAAATTAAATCTGCGAGCAGGATATGTGGAAGATACCCCAGAGAAGACAGCAGATATGTAATGGCTTGAGAGGGGAGATTTTAGACGAAATTGGTATCCTTTCACCGCAGACGTTAGATGAAGCCTATCAGTTTGCATTGAAGGCTGAAGAGAAGATAAATAGAAAGCAGAACTCCCGGAGAGGAGGTGGTTCTGGCAGAGGAAAAGGCAAAGTGTATGGCAGAGGGAGAGGTACAGTTTCGAATGAGGAAGGCAGCAGTTCTAAGTCTACTCGTACGACAGATAGAGACAACAGCAACAGGGAAGGATGACCAGCTCAGAGAGGACGAGAATTTGGTCGGGGCAGAGGGACTGTCCAGTGTTACCGTTGTCATAAGTTGGGACATAAGTCTTATGACTGTCCGGAGGGCGAACCAGCAGGCGGAAGAGGAACCTATATTGCCCAGCCAGAGGATGCAGAGGAAACACCTCAGGAAGCGGAGAACACACCTGAGATAGGTGAAGCCTTCGTATTGAATAAGGTGCTGTTGAAGCCAGCCAAGGAAGTTGCAGAGCCAGATCAGCGAAAAGCGTTGTTTCGCACTATCTGCAAGTCACAAGGCAAGTGCTGTAAGGTAATTGTTGACAGCGGAAGCACCGATAACTTGGTAGCTGTGGAAATGGTGGAGAAACTGGGATTAAAGAAGCTGAAACATCCCACTCCCTACAAGGTATCGTGGCTGCAGAAGGGGCATCAACTGTTAGTTGATGAACAGTGTGAAGTAGAGTTTCAGATTGGAAAGTACAAGGACAAAATCCTTTGTGATGTGATGCCAATGGATGTCTGTCATTTGTTGTTAGGACGACCTTGGCAGTTTGACAGAGGTGCAGTTCACGATGGAAAGACTAACTGATACAAATTTGTGAAAGATGGGATCAAGCATACGCTTGTACCCATCAAGGAAGAAAACACAGCAGAGGCTAGCGGAGTGAAGGCACTGCTGTTAGGAGGAAAAGAATTCATAAATCAGATTGAGGACAGCGAGATAAATTTTGCTGTCATAAGGAGACCAAGGACAGTGGTACTCCACACACAGGTTTCAGATTTACCAGAGGACGTTCAGAGGTTGCTACAGGATTTTGGAGACATTGTGGTGGATGATCTTCCGGATGAATTGCCACCTAGAAGGGGTATTAGTCATTGCATTGACTTTATACCAGGGGCAAGTCTGCCAAATAAAGCAGCCTACCGCATGAGTCCCAAGGACCATGAAGAGATTAGAAAACAGGTCCAAGAATTGTTGGACAAAGGTTTGATTCGGGAGAGCATGAGCCCATGTGCAGT
>APFE030716868.1:0-30514 GCA_000404065.3 Pinus taeda | reverse complement strand
CACTCCTTTCTTCTCAAAGGGACTAGCTTATCTCTTTAATGCCTTGGGGGAGGAGCGATAGGGGAAGAAGAAGGATCCGAGGAATATTTAGGATTATTACCATTCATGGGAGGATTTTCATGTTGATTATTGATTTGTTGATTACTATGAGAATAATTAATTTGGTCATCACAATGTGGATAGTTAATTTGATTATTGATTCAATCATTAATGTGGTGGTAATTATTTTTATTACGAAATGATAAACAATGTTTTAACTATTTATTTGATCATTACTAATTTGACTATTAATATGATCAATAATAATTTCACTATTAATATTATTATTAATTTGTATATTAATAGTATTTTTATTATTATGATAAGTGGAAATGAAAACATATTGTCATATGAATAATAGTTTGAAAATATCACAAGTGCATGGGATATATACTTGTGACCTCTAAGCTTCACATAATGAAAAATACAATGTTAATATTTTCTTGGAAATTTTCATCTACATGAATATCCTAGTTTTGAGAGGTGTACTTATGCTTATATCTTATTCCACCACTATTTCACATATACAACCTCATCATCAAATAATATTGTAGACTATCCCAAGCTTGTAGCATAAAATTACCAAACGAAGGCTTCTAGAAATTCATCAACCAAAGGTTCTCCCCAATGTGAAGTCCCAATTAGACATCACACCATTTGGAGTAATATAGCCATCCAGCATATCGACCCGGTTGCCATTGGTTCTTATAGATTTTCCTTAGCTCTAATAGTCAACAAGAGAGAACAACATGCTACCCTTGAAGGTTTTTTTTATTAAGTAAAATTTCTAAGACACATGTATCCAATGAAAATGATTATCTCCAATAGTGGAGTGTGTTGGAGCCACTCCTTCCTCCTCAAAAGAACTAGCTTATCTCTCTAATTCCTTAAGGGAGGAGGCAAGGTGAAAATGTCCTTTGCTCATACAACAAGGGCATATATATAAAATTTCATATTGGTTGTGTTAGAAATCCATCAGGCAAGGGTTCTCCCCGATGTGAAGTCCCAATTAGACATCACACCATTAGGAATAAGATCCCCATCAAGCGTATCGACCTAGTTTCCATTTATTCTTATAGATTTCTGTTCCCTCTAACTGTCAACAAGGTAGAAGAACACATGTGTGTGTTCAAGAAGCAAGAATGTGTGCCTAATGACGGTTTAGTTGTAGGTGTGTCAAAGTTCTTCTACTCAAAGGAAAGAGTAAAGTAAGCCTCTAAGAGACGAGTAATAGTAGCACCATAGTAGAGATACACGCAACCAAGAAGTATCCATCTAACATCCGGTGGAAGAGCCCGTGAAATATACGATACGAATGAAAACCAATCAATGAGAAATATATGTTAAGTATATTGTGGAATAGTCCACAAGGATTGGACAATAATAACAAACATTACAACAAATTCTAAAGAAGAAAAGTACTAAAATAAATGAAATAGTCCAAGTACATTAGTAGAGATTAAAGAAACCAAGAAATACAAGCATCTGCATAACAATCTTACAAATATTCATAATCGATGCATGAAGAACATGCTACCCTTAAAGGTTTTTGTTATTAAGTAAAAGTTATAAGACACATGTACCCAATGAACATATTATCTCCAATAGTGGAGCATTGGAGCCACTCCTTTCTTCTCAAAGGGACTAGCTTATCTCTTTAATGCCTTGGGGGAGGAGCGATAGGGGAAGAAGAAGGATCCAAGGAATATTTAGGATTATTACCATTCATGGGAGGATTTTCATGTTGATTATTGATTTGTTCATGAATATGAGAATAATTAATTTGGTCATCACAATGTGGATAGTTAATTTGATTATTGAATCAATCATTAATGTGGTGATAATTATTTTTAAATGATAAACAATGTTTTAACTATTTATTTGATCATTACTAATTTGACTATTAATATGATCATTAATAATTTCACTATTAATATTATTATTAATTTGTATATTAATATATTTTTATTATTATGATAAGTGGAAATGAAAACATGTTGTCATATGAATAATAGTTTGAAAATATCACAAGTGCATGGGATATATACTTGTGACCTCTAAGCTTCACATAATGAGAAATACAATGTTAACATTTTCTTGGAAATTTTCATCTACATGAATATCCTAGTTTTGAGAGGTGTACTTATGCTTCATATCTTATTCCACCACCATTTGACATATACAACCTCATCATCAAATAGTATTGTAGACTATCCCAAGCTTGTAGCATAAAATTACCAAATGAAGGGTTCTGGAAATTCATCAACCAAAGGTTCTTCCCAATTTGAAGTCCCAATTAGACATCACACCATTTGGAGTAAGATAGTCATCCAGCATATCGACCCGGTTGCCATTGGTTCTTATAGATTTTCCTTAGCTCTAATAGTCAACAAGAGAGAACAACATGCTACCCTTGAAGGTTTTTTTTATTAAGTAAAATTTCTAAGACACATGTATCCAATGAAAATGATTATCTCCAATAGTGGAGTGTTGGAGCCACTCCTTCCTCCTCAAAAGAACTAGCTTGTCTCTCTAATTCCTTAAGGGAGGAGGCAAGGTGAAAATTTCCTTTGCTCATACAACAAGGGCATATATATAAAATTTCATATTGGTGGTGTTATAAATCCATCAGGCAAGGGTTCTCCCCGATGTGAAGTCCCAATTAGACATCACACCATTAGGAATAAGATCCCCATCAAGCGTATTGACCTAGTTTCCATTTATTCTTATAGATTTTCCTTGCCTCTAACTGTCAACAAGGGAGAAGAACACGTGTGTGTTTTCAAGAAGCAAGAATGTGTGCCTAATGACGGTTTAGTTGTAGGTGTGTCAAAGTTCTTCTACTCAAAGGAAAGAGTAAAGTAAGCCTCTAAGAGACAATTAATAGTAGCTCCATAGTAGAGATACACGCAACCAAGAAGTATCCATCTAACATATGGTGGAAGAGCCCGTGAAATATACAATACGAATGAAAACCAATCAATGAGACATATATGTTAAGTATCTTGTGGAACAGTCCACAAGGATTGGACAATAATAACAACCATTACAAGAAATTCTAAAGAAGAAAACTACTAAAATAACTGAAATAGTCCAAGTACATTAGTAGAGATTAAAGAAACCAAGAAATACAAACATTTGCATAACAGTCTTACAAATATTCATAATCCATGCATGAAGAACATGCTACCCTTAAAGGTTTTTGTTATTAAGTAAAAGTTCTAAGACACATGTATCCAATAAACATACTATCTCCAATAGTGGAGCATTTGAGCCACTCCTTTCTTCTCAAAAGGACTAGCTTATCTCTTTAATGCCTTGTGGGAGGAGACAAGGTAAAAAAG
Source organism: Pinus taeda (assembly GCA_000404065.3). NCBI lineage: Eukaryota > Viridiplantae > Streptophyta > Pinopsida > Pinales > Pinaceae > Pinus > Pinus taeda. The sequence goes on along the minus strand of APFE030716868.1, from coordinate 27,131 downwards.
TCCTTTACTCATGCAATGAGGTTGTATATATAACCAGGAAGTGATTATTCACCTTTGTTGTAACACTTTGACTACCCTCATGGATGGAAGAGGGATTTGAACTAGTTAAGGTGAGGAGAGCTTGTCCCTTCAAAGAAGCATATATAAGACCTTCCACATTTGTTATCTCATTTAGATTTTTCCCCTTGTCCTTCTCTACTTGATTCGATCAGTTTCAAAACATGGTAAAATAAAATCCCCAGTGCAAGCATGAGGTTTCAATAATATACATGGAGGTCATGGTTTGACACAAGGCTTTCTTAACATAAGGATCATATTTTCCGCCAGAACATCATAAATCAAACTCTGTAACCAACACAAGGATGAAGGACAAAAAGTTAGCCAAATGTTGTAGTGTTATAAAGTCATTTTCTATTTTTCCACACTCCCTTGGATCCAACAGAGAATCTTCGTGCATGGTCTCACAAAATGAAAGGAAATACAACATACATCAAGGAAACAAAGCAAGAAGACAAGACAAAAATGGCTAAATAAAGACATGATGTGAAACTAGGAGTAGAAAACACAAGGAAAACTACTAGAAGCAAATGTAGGATGGATGTGCAGGTAAACTAAAATGAAATTAGAACCACTCCTAGCCTAACCAACTAGAGGGTCGGGGTCACATATAATAGAATTTCCAATGTAGCCACCTTAATTTTTCCTCGATTGCAATCATAAATATGCAATCAATTTAAGCATATATAAAACAACGTGGAAAAGTAAAGATAAGAACTTGAATAACTTGCACAAAAATTTAAAGGTCTTTCTTTTTAGTAGAAATATAGGCCATAGACACGACTTCTAACCAGTTTATATTCTTACCTTTTTTGTGAGGACCTTCATTCAACAAACCTTTGAAGCCTCCCACAAATGTGTTTCCATATGCAATGAATTCCATAGAAAGTGTGAGGAAAGATCTAAACTATTTTCTTCTGATAGAGCTTACGACGTAAGACTGTTCCAACAATTTAGCGATTGGATCATAAAATTCATGATAATCATCTTGAAAACCTGAAAATATTTGGAAAGATGAATTTTCAATTAGAGGCACGTGATTACAATGAGAAACTTGTGAGGAAAAATAGATCTCATCATGTTCAGCAGTCATGTCGAGATAATGACGACATGACATAACGAACGAGAAAGGCTAAAGTTGCTCAACAACTCGACCAATACTCGAAAAGTGTGATGTTAAACCATAAAGATTGAATGGTGTTAAACAATTTTCATTTGATGTGTTAATGGGAAAATAGTAAGTTGAATGATAGTCATCAGACACAGAATCATGATCAGATGAGTTGGTTAAAGAACTAGATTCCTAGATTTTTATTAACAAATATAAACCAATTTTGACAACTCTGTGGATGCTCTGAATAATCAAACCAACCTCCTCGTAGGCAGAATGTGAGGAATCATTTTCCTGGAACTAGTGATGAATTATCCAAACATCACAATCATCAAAAGAATTTAAAAGGTATGCCAACACAACAAACACATGGGACTAGTCAAGACATAGTGAGTGAAGATGAATTTTATTTACGTGATGACTTGTGCATTGATTTAAGTAAAGCACATACATCCTTGTGCTTCCAGTGTACAAACTCATAAACTAAAGAATTTTTCCCACATCAATGTGAACTCTTGCAAATATGTATGTGCTTTACTTGTACACTGTTCTTTCGTTATTGCTTAATGACATTGTTGTTTGTCAGGATTACATGTGACTTACTATGCAACAACTCCTGCATGTATACTTCAAAAAAAAATTGCATGTCTTTGTGTATGTATCTCCTTCAGGAAGACCCTGCCTATGTGTATTTGTCTGAATCCATGATTAGTCCTCTGCATGTGTTGTTATGCACTTTTTTCCTGAAATAGATTGGGCTTCTATAACATCTGCTTGTTACCTATGGAGCATATTCAGTGTCGAGTTTTTATTGTGCAGATCATGTGTTGTTTTCCTGTCATGATATCCTATTGGAAGTCATGGCTACGCTAGACATTCACCTTCCAAGCATTATATTCAATTATTTTCCTCTAATTTCTTATATTTCATTTTTAATGTTTCAAACCATTTTAAATATATTATTTAAAATAGAAAATACTCATCTCCTTTCAATTTTGAATTTGTAAAGCCTTACCACATTTTCATGTTGTTTCTGAGCATGGTGGGCCCTTGTTTCTTTGTTATTATGTGCTTTGGACTCTGCATCAATGTGGGTCAATTAGAGTGAGTTAATAAGTGGACAAATTTAACCTTATCGGTGAGTCCATTTTTATTGGTGCGGTAAAGTTGGGTCATGTTTTGTTAATATTTTCAAAATGTTAGTGATCTTGGTCATCAATCATCTTAACATGGGCCAAACCCCTTTGAATCAAAGTTCCATGGTCAAAATTCCCATGAATTTGGTGAAACTATGACTTTCAAACAAATTTCTCATGGATTTAGAGGAGAATTATGGTCGGAAAGGATGTAGGTTTTTCCACTTAACTTACTGCGATGGCAATCTCTTTTGACCTTGTAATGAGTTATGTGTTCACTTAGTGCATAAATATATTCTTTAACCTTCACTTTCTAGCATAGATGTCTATCCTTCTTGTGGACCTCATGCTATGTCGGAGGATGCACATGCCACATGCACAATAGCTGAACACTAACAGAGAGAAAGAATGAAAAGGATTATACTTGATTGTTATTAACCATGAGGGATGTTGATAGATAGATGAAGACATTGTGTGGATAATTACAATTGGAAAGGAAGTGGGTTTGTCCACTTATTAACTTAGTCCATCTTAATATCCCTTGGCTTCATTCTGTATTATGCACTAATATATTTCATCAATATAGTTTTTAAACTTGACTGTATAGTGTGGATGCCAATCCATACTGTGGCCTTGATGCCATGTTAGAGGATTCACATGGCACAAGTAGAGAGAAAATGAAAAAAATGATACTTGATTGTTATTCACTATTATGAATGTGAATACATAAAGGGAGACGTTGTCTCGTATTGCTGGTACAACCACCTTATTATATTAAGGGATAAATTTATTCTAACTACGGCTTAACATTTTTGATAGCATGTGAATTAATTGTCCTCTGTCACATTATTGCACGGAGAGGTATTCTACAGGTTGATATGGGAGAGACCACATTTTATGTTAGATAACATTATATTAAACAATAGAAAAATGATACTTGTATTAAAAAAAAAAAAAAAAATTACTTAAAGTTAAAAAATAAAAATAAGTTTTAAAGTGAATTTATATTTATATTAATTGATCATGTTGGACTTAGTTTTTCGGTAGACAGTTGCACAGTTTTGGTAAGGTTAAAAGGATGGAAGCCCTTAGGATGATCTAAATTTGAATCTAGGGTTGATATCTATCTATCTAATATATATATAATATATATAATATATAATATATATATAATAGGTTTGCAAGTTTGTTTTTACTTAAGACTTCCTGATAATTATATGGGGCCAATATATATATAAACCTAGTTTGTAGGGTTTATTAAATATAATATATATAACCTTGCAAAAGTAGGTTTATCTTATACATAGTTACAACTTAGGTTAACAACATTCAATGAATAACTATGTACACTGGGCAAGAAAAGCAGCAAAGTTTCAGAGTTGGACTGTTTTTTCTGGAGTAGTATACTTAATCTTGAATTCAGCCCAAAGTTCCAGAGTTGGATTGTTTTCTCTCAAGTACTATACCTATCTTTAATTCTTCTAATTTTCCAGTTCTAGTTACTTATTATTATTCCTTTGTCATTATTTGATGGAGCTTTTGCATTACTTCTTGAGAGGCGTTTGCACAATGCATTCTTACCTTAATAGCAGGACATTTGCTTGGACCTTGAAAATTATGTTCAAAACCATTGGCAAAGGATAGGAAAAACATACTTCAGGTCTACTAACCATTAAGTACGGAGAACTGATTGCAACGATGCAAGAGAAGATATCCACTCCACTTTATTTTTTTTGCTTTGATAACAACACAATCGTAGATTATGGATTCACAAATCATAATTCTGTTTGTTTTACATTTGTAAATCAAGAAATTTTGTTATAGAATTTTATATTGGTGCATATACACAATAATAGACACATACATGTGTGGAGAAGAAGATGACAAAAAATAATTCTAATCATGTAATGAAATCCCAACACAAGGATATGCCACCTTAGCAAAATTTCTTGTATACATGAACATTTAATTCTATACTAACAAGAGATTTTTAATTTTTTTGCTAGAGATATAACCTGTCTCTCTCTTCACGCCTTTTGGGGCAATTTCTAGTTCTACTAATTTAAAAATATGGCCTAAATGATTATAGTTTTTATAAAGATTATAGATCATGTGTCGGATTTGTTTTTTTTTCCTTGTAAACCAATGGCTATAAATGTAGTTTTCAAGATTGAGATACCTATTCACCTAATTCTTTAAAGCGTGCTATCTCAATGGAAGGGTGCCTTGCTTACAAGCAGGGGGTTGGTGGTTTGATTCCACTTTGCTCTAACATGAATTAATCAACGATTTTGTAGTTTATTTTTAATTAAATTATTTTTATATCGATTTATTTCAATCTTGAGATTTTTCTGGATTCATTGTTTTATATTGTCTCTAGAGAGACAAAAGTGGTCTTTAAATAAAAATTTATTGTCTCTATAGAGAAAATAGCTTGCATTAAAGACATATTGTCTCTAATCCAAGTGTTGTCTCTAGAGAGACAACAATGAAATTTTCTCAAGAGAGACAAAAATTAAATTGTCTCCTAAGAGAATAATTCTTGTGTTATATATTGTCAACAATAATTTTTGAGACACCCGCTTAAAGACAATATTTAAGACCAGTTAGACAGGCGTGACATGTGAACTGTAATTTGTCATTTTTGTATTAATCTTTGTAATAATGTAATGTAAGCATTAAAAAGGGGACTTGGAATAATTCTTACAATAATGTATAGGTAGGATTTGATTGTTGGTTGTTGGATTTTTGTTAAGAGATTTGCCCAACAATATTCTACTTGTTTAGAACCTATTGGATGTCATGAGCACTGTTTATTTGGTCTTTTTGGTTGAATAACATGAATTTTTTTAAGTGAATCTGTGCACGATGTCTTCTCCTCCAATTTTGTTTTAGAAATAATAAAGAATCTCTAAAAATAATTATTCAGGGATTTGTAAGAACAAGAAAGTCTTCTGTTATACATTGTATTTTACAAAAATGTCTCACTCATTCAAATAAGCCCATTACTATTAATAACACTTACTGAAATTGCTATCTCAAATATATGAGATAAAAGAATTCACACATGACTCAAAATTGCTATTAGAGACATTAAATCTGTATAAGCTTAATCATTCGAGTGTTTCAACAATAAATAAGGAATTTTATATACATTATGGTCAATGAGATGAGCTTCATCAGACCTATATTGATCATTTAAATCAATTGACAATCATGTGAGTCAATAAGTCTATTCCATTCAACAAATATCTCTAATTCTAATTAGAGGCCTTGTTGAATTATCTGTTGTGAATGGTAAACCATTGCATGTAGGTCACATAGCTAGAAAGGTTTTGTTGAAAGACTTAAAAATGGTTGTTACTTTAGATAAAATATTTTGTCAAATCCATACATCTAAAGTACTCAAATTTCCAATGATTGTTAGCAAAAATTACAAATATAGATGCACTTGTAGATGGTTGGTATCTTTAGATATCATGAATAGACTCACATCTATGGATTCTATAGAAACTAGTATCATTAAGTAAAAGATTCACTTGTTTCTAATAAGTGAATTAGTGAGTGTTCACAATTAACTCAGGGCTAAAACACTAAACAATGTCTGTATGCCACAATGCATTGTTGAAAATAGAAAGCTATGTATGTGTAAATCACTAAACGCTCATTTTATTTTACAATGCATTAATGAAAATACAAAGCATAGAGAATTCACCTATATACATGAAGAACATCTTGAATATGAAATTCTTATATTTCTTAGTCAATATCTCTCATTCACAAATCGAACTTAAGGGTAGAAGTCAAAGTACTTGTATAATTCAAAAGAAAAAAATATCTTTTACGATCCAGACAACCACAACTAACAATGTTTACCACTATATATGGAAATTTGAACTACTATACCAATAACACTTACCATTAGATGAATAGAGAAATGTCATTGCATATGGCTCAGGTTCTCAATATACAAGAATCGCAAAGTTTGACGATCCATATACACATTGACACTATTGAGGTACAAAGTTTAACGTAATTTCACGAGTTAAATTAATTAACTCAATAAATAAATCGTTAGATATCACGACCATTTATATGTTAAAGTTATGGAAAGATGAGGACAACTACATTTAATACTATTACTATTTAGGAAAAAATAAAAAGAAAAGCCTGAATTATAATCATTGCACTAGCTATTAAATGAGGTCAATGTTCTTTTCATTTATTTCTATGATGAATTTCTACAAATTCTTCTTGCTTTCTGCATTGATTGCTCTCCACCCTTACAATTACTCGACGCTACATTAACCGCTTCACAATCGTATCTTCAACCCATCTTGTTTTCTTTCCATAATTAATATATTAAAATATTTTTTTCTTTCACAAACAAAATCTAAATGTCTGATGTGTGTTGCTATTTGAAAGTATGAGCGGTAGTAATTGATACTCAATAGTTTTGTGTTGGCAGTGAAACAAAATCGATGATACCAGTAAATTTGTTGAAAGGTTTTAATAGTCGGCGGTGGTCAACATAAATATGTTGTATTACACTCATTATTTATTGACCTATTGTCTCCGAGCATATTCACTTCAAACGTAGAAACGTGACCTAGACAACGCAAACCGAGTTCAGAAAAGGGAGAAGCGTGACTCGAGTCGTTGAACGCCCAAGTCAATGAAAGTAATGCTGAAGTTGCTCGATTGGAAGATCAACATTCATCACTTGCCGCTGCAAAGATGTTGCTGGAGGAAACAAACAAGTCTCTGCAGACTAAAATGGACAGAATAGCATTGGTTTCAGAACAGAAAGAGGTAAATCTGAAGAGAAAAATAGCGGAGCTGGAAACAGTCTTGGTTTCTGTCCAGAACGACCTGAATTCCTCGATGGCAACATCTATCCAGAAGGATCGAAATATTGATGATTTACAATATAAGCTTTCGGAGGTTACAGAGGCGAAAAGGCTCATCGAGGAGAAAAGTAACTCAACATTGAATGAGGTAAACAAATGTTCGATAGTTTTGAAAGAAGAAAATGAGCGTTTTCAACTGAGAATGAGGGAGATGGGGACTAATTTGCATTGTGCGAAAATGGGTCTTGAATCCAAAAATGTTGGGCTCCATGATTTGAAAACAAGGCGGCCACTTTTTCCACACAAATCACCTTCTCCGCAGAACGGAAATGGAAATTGTTTGCGCGAAAAGCTAACACCTATGGCTGCGATAGAAAACCGATCACCCAACACGACAAAAGGCAACGCCACAAAGGCGGAGGTGGAAAAGCGAACACCACAAAACCGAGTGCCTGTAAAGGGATCACCCAAGCAACCGTTCCCTCAAAAGCCATCGTCCAAAGAACCGGTGCCTCAAAAGCCAAAAGCAAAATGGATTATTTTATAATTGTGTTCTCATTATTGAATTAATTGAATTATATATGAAGTCGTAGGTTCTGTGGTAGTGGTTATAGGCATAGTTTAGAAGAACACGCAGAGGAGAGAATGATTTAGAGGAAGCATAATGGATTATCGAATCTAGTTGAAGGAACAGAGTAAGCTCTATAGAAGCTGCGATATGAAGAATTCGCATAGGACTCAAGTTTAGGAGTGAACTGAGTAGCGGAAGAACATAATTCGAAACCTGAAAAAATAACCTAAAACCATAGAGAAATGACGAAGAAACAACGAAAGGCATGAATGAAAGGACAAAGGAGGAAGTGAGTCATCGAAGTTTAAGTACTGCTAGATGTTATAGATCAACGATGTAGGTGATAAAGGATAATAGCCATCAATCGTATGGATCAACGGTCATCACTCAGTGAAAGAGCGCAAGGGACAATAAAGTGAAAAGGGGGTTTCACAAGTCTTAAGTGGTATTTCGGGCAACGAAGAAATGGTAAATAGTGTTGAAGGTCGAGCGTCTGATCCCATTCAATGGAGGACACATAGCACACGGGAGGAAGGGAAAAACCGCTTGATCGGGTAATTAATTCCTGTGCTCGTGGTGTATCTGAAGTTGGGGTGAGATGTCGCATCTACTATGTTTAGATCAACAACAGAAGATTAATATGCAAGTCATTTGATCAGGGATCGGGGTATAGAGATGAGGCGCAATAATGCGAAGGGCCAATGGGAGCGGACTGATGAAGTTATGAGGACAGCTTTATAAAGTTTAAAGTCTGAAAGTTCAATCGCATATGTACTGTATAGAAGGGTGCTTGTGTGGGCTGATAAACCACTACTTCAATTATTGACACAACTGAAACACTACCGAGGGTGTTTGCTATCAGATGATAAACCACTCCTATAGTGATTTACCCAGCTGATAAACCACCCAGTGCTATCATGTGTATTTACTATCCTCTGTGTACTAAAGATGGCTATCTACTAACGCTATTGAGAGTAAAATTCCCCTTAGATTGTGGATTTGGGTTGTGGGTGACTGTTGTAAGTAATTTTGGCTACAATAGGTCTATGGTAATGCCATTTATTATCTTAAAACAGTGAAGCTAAATATGTTCTTATGAAATTTAGTGTATGGATTTAAGTGATGTTGCATTGCCAAGTAACGTTGGAGCATATATGTTTTGGTCAAAATTTTCGAATTGCCTATGCTTCTTGTTTTAAATTTGTTCCATGAATCCATGAGTTAAATTCCTGAATATTTCTTGTTTTTCATGAACAACATTTTGGTTTAATGACTCTACATAATAGTTTGAAATGTCCTCTTTCCTATGTTGAAATGAGAGGCTAATTTCTTGATGCTCTTTTGTAAAATAATGTGATATTCATGTGCTCAGTATCTAAATTCCTATGCATGAAAAGAAAAATATTCTCTTATGAAAAGAAACTAAAATCTTAATATAAAACAATTTGACCATCAAGCCTTATTTCACAAAATTGAAATCTAAGAAAGGATAGCCCTACCTTCATTCAATGACTATATAGTAGAGGTGTCACGGGATGAGGATGTGAAAATACTCAAAAAGAATAGTGTGGGGTGTACCTAAATATATGTAGCTACACATCTATGTAAGCCTTGGATATAAGAGTGAAGGTCAGGTCGAGTGTTGCTATGAAATTATGGGAAAAGGAATCATGCAAACACATAGAAATACCATGCTCTTTGACAAGCACATGAAGGTTCAAAACCTATGTCCCAAAGGACATATGGATAATTAAAAGTGATGAGAATACTCCACCACTAGAGGGAACGTGGAAGTATTACCTGAGACGTTTTTAGTGGAGGCACATCTTGGAACATCCAATTTTTTAATTACCATAATGACATGGCTCGTGGGGCTAAATTATAAGCATGATTATATGGATATTGAAAAAGGGGGAGCCTTGCATGCAATTGATTTAACAATTATTTTAATTGGACGAAACCATATTGAGGTGGTGGTGGTGGGACCCATAGGGAGGATAAGCTTTGGACACTAGTGAAAGTGCCATTGGTTAAAGGCCATGATAGGGAAGAGGACCTTAAACTAGGCTAACATCACCCAAAGCTGACAACACCCTAAAGCTTTATAAAGGAGACTCATGCTTAAACTTTCAGGGACTCTCCATCTACAGATGAAAAAATTGATAGAAAATACTGGTTGTAGTTGATGGAGGGAATCTTCGTCCTGCTCCGTTGACTCTATTTTTTTTTTATCGATTCAATGAAATCCTCGGTGTGATGTGGTATCATAGTTGGGTTACCCATGCTACATAATAATAATAATGCATGGAAGAGGTGGTGGGAGCATCCATGTTAACCCAAAAGATCTTCCCCAATAGTTTCAATGGGGGACTACAAGAAACCTTCGAGATTAAACCCTTGGATTGATATGGTTTCACATGGAGGGTCTACAACTCATCACATGAAGGTGATAGGAAGGAGAGGATGGCGAGGCCTTCAATGTGGCTTTAGCAATATTAACGTAGGGTACCCTAGATTGTTTTGGATGAGCATAGTGAGAAATCCCTGAGGTTTTACTCCCACGGTGAGGTGGAAATAGAGGACCCATGGGCCCTGTTGGTTACATATATTAAAATTAGCGGGGACTAATATATATTAATTATAAACTATATATTTATTCAACTATGAATAAAGGGGATCGCATGTGTATTGAATGTAATGACTGGGTTTGTAACTAACATGCGGGTTGTGACTTGGATGCTCATGTGGGTACCATGCGAATGCCACATAGGTACCATGTGGTAGGCCAAAATGAATTTCCAAAAGTTATTAGGACAAATCTTTGAAGGTGTATATATTTTTATCTAGAGGTCAGATAACGATGGAGTTTATATTGTAGGAAGGGTCTCAATGAGACAAATATAATTGTATATTCTATTTTATTTTTTAAGAGTTTGAAAAAGCTGAAGGATTTAGAACCCATATGCATAACTAGAACCTTCGGGTAACGATAGTAGCTACCTCATCATATCGTTATAAGGGGCTATGGATAGAAGGGGGTCTCTTACACCTATATTTCTTGTCCCAAGCAACTCAAAAATCAATACTAGGATCCCACACAAGTATGCAGGATAATTCCTTGCACAATAATGTTCCCCATAACTTCCTTAGAAGATTGGAGAGTATAAATACTCATGATTACCTTCATTAGCATACTATGAATCATCAGTTAGATTTAGCAATGGGTGGTATGATATCTCAGATACAACTAGAAACCGTGCTATGATAAAGCATATCATGCTACTCCATAATGAGTTATTGATAAAGTACTAGCTCGATCATATTCCAAAGGACATAGATGCTACAACAGGTTACACCATGCTCCATCTATTACAACCTAGACAGGGCTTCTATAATGTCCCTTGGCCCCTAAATCATCATCATATTTCACAATTCTTTTATTTTTACCTCTAATGGTAGAATCTTGTTGATTGATCTATAGCTACATGATTTTCTGGAGTTTATATATTTAGGAAATGAGGCCATGGGAAGATATCTTACCCACCAATTGATGTCATAATGATGAAAAATATACCTCCATGTCTTGTCTTCTATCGAATACTCCCTCCATGAAGTATCCTATTCTTGAAGCTTTGGCCATATTGGATCAACATACATTATTTTGTTTCCTCACCCAATGCATGCTACTTACTTATATATCTAGAGTATAAGTGTCTTCCTTGTTTCACTACAGGCAACTTCCTAAAGTAGATATCCCTAATAAAACTAATGTTACTTGTATTCCAACAAGGTTGATTCCATTTTAAAAGAACTTTCCCATGATAAGTTTCCCATTGCCCCATTGACCTGATAATATCTAAACATCATTATGCAAGTAGTCATGTGATGTATTCATGTACACCAATTTAGTCTTAAGGAAATGCATAAGTTCATATGGTCCCTCATTTTCAAATTATAATCACTGCCCTACACCATTGGTAGACCTACTATCACATTCCTGCTTGTAATTCCATGAGTATTACGCTACTCCAATCTCCTTTAATTTTATAAGCTAAATTCGTTATTAGGAGAATTATTTTCCGCGGTCCTTTGACTTCCAGTGCGCATAGGAAAACTTGTTCATGGATATTTCCCCTACAAGTGGGATATCAAATCAATAAAAATTCTCGTAAGGATGTATGTTGATAGTCTATAATTCTGCAAAGAGTCTCTCTTCTTCTTCCTTCTTATTTGGTTCTTACACTTGTTCGAATATCTTATGACCTAAAACCCTTTTGAGAATTAGTTCTTTTCCACTTAGATACCTTTTGAACATTTTTATGTTCTACTAAACTAATGTTTTTTAGAATTCATGAGAAGTAGGCAAAACAACCTACTCCTTCCTCCAAATAAACAAAAAAATTGATTGCAACAACTTGCAAATGGAATCATCTCCACCTGAAATTTAATGAAAAATATTTTTCATGTTCATTTTAACAATGTGTGAATGATACTCTCTATTGTTGGTGAAGAAACATAATTATTAAGACGTTGAGAGTCTTACCAAAGGTAGGGACATCAATATTATCCAATCCTTGTAATTTCTATAGAATCAACTATGGAAACTTAAAATGTCAGCATCGTACAGGGTACAAGAGTAGTTACCCTTAAGGTTCCATTGAGGCAAGAAGCTATTGCAAATCTTAACAAATTACAAGGGTGTTCCAAAAACTTATTTTTGATCAAGGAAAGGATTCATGGCTTGAAATACAAACAAAAATTTTCCAATGAGATTGCTCTACCCTGGGAAAAATTAGTCTAAGTCATTGAATTTAGAGAGGACATCTCCTAACATAATAAACTTTAATTCTGCTCAAAGTACGAAGAGGCAATTTCCCACTTTCTCCTTCTTTTATAGATTCATCAATTTCTTTTGTTGAAGGGTAGCATGGAATCCTTTTGAGAAAGGTAGGTTGTTTTGCTTTTTTATTTTCTCCATGAAAACATTATTTTCAAAGAACAAACTTGTGTATTATTGTACTAATTTAGGAAGAGTATTGATCACTTCATAAAAAAACATCATTCACTGTTATTCCCATTAGCATGGTATGATGCACAACTAGGACACAATTGTAATGTCCATTCATTTTAATTCACAATTTTTTCTAGCAAAATTTATTATACGATTTGTAAAAATGATTTTGGTGAAAACATTTAATAAATTCCAACAAAATCGGAAAACTAGTAAATCACAAATTTTTTATTCAAAAAATCCACAACAAAAACCCAACCAATTTTATGAATAATAACTAGGAGAATCAATTTATTTTTGTAAATATGGTAGTTACTATAGAAATGTCACTCATAGCTCTTCCAGGAATCAATTCAACCTTCAACAATTTAATAAACTATTGCAATAACACAACCTCTCTGTAAATAACTCAACAATAACTCAACTCCTCCACAGGTAAATTAACTTGGCCTCTCCACAAATGAATTCATTTGTTGTAATAAATCTCTGTGAATAAATTTATCTACTACAATAACTCAAACTCTTAACGAATAAATTTAGGTGCTTCCTTTACTCAGCCTCTCCACAAATAAATTTAGTTGTTGTTGTACGTGCTCTCTACACATTTGTATTTAACCACTAAAATAACCAGCCCTCTCCACAAATGTTGTTAGTTGTGGCAATAAAAGCAAGTTTCCAAGTGGATTTGTCACTTTTGAGATAATTCAAAACCTAGGAGGATTTGGCCTTGCTTGGGAATATTCTTCCTCTCCTAATTTAGTGCTAGAAAATAAATTCTCTTAGAAAATTAAATCAACCTTAATAAAATAGGAATTGTTGTTGTGAGGATCAATCTTGCTTGATCAATTCTCCTTCCATCTCCCACGATGACCTGCAAGTGAATTTCTCAATTTAGTACTTGTGAGGAATCTTGACGTCCTCTTTATTTTCAACAAAAGGTACTATTGAGGTATTTGAAGTGATCCCTCCTTGATGTCTCGATAGGGTGTCATGAATTTTTCAATTTAGCACTTGTGAGGAATCTGGACAATCCATCCTCTTTATTTCCAATACAAAGTACTATTGAGGTATTTGAAGTGATCTCTCCTTGTTGTGTGGCTAGGGTGTCTTTCTGCAATGCCAAAACCAATTTGGTTGGATTATTTATGGTGGATATCTTAACACTGAAACTATTTTCCACATGGCTTTGCACTCAACTTTCAAGCTCCATGAACTATCATATCAATTAAAAAAATCCTTATCCAATCAACATATCTAATAGAACACTTTGGTCTTCCTTTCAATGTCATGAGATATGAGAATACCATGAGTCGATACCATTACTCATATGAATACCATGAATCACTTTTTTTTCTTTTAGATAAATGACTTTATAAAGTTCTTTTTCTTTAATCACCTTTTTTAATTAAGTATTTGGTGATATTTCACAATTAGTTTTAATTTTCAACATATGATAATTATCTAGGCTACAAAGATGGTCTCCATTCACGACATCTTGGAAAAGGGGAATTATAGAAAATGATCATACAAATAAAGAATTAAGCATGTTGATGATGATATAGATTAATGGAAAATGTTGCCTCACATAATTTCTCCTAATTCTATTGAAGTTTCAAACCTCGACACTTTCAATCTCATTTTTCTTCAACAACTACATCAACATGTAGATGATCTGAAGAGCAATAACTTTATTTTAATATCAATTTTAAATATTTCAAACAAAGAAGAATTGGAATAACTCTTACAATAGAATATAAGTAGGATTTGGTTGTTGGTTGTTGGAATATAAGTAGGATTTGGTTGTTGGTTGTTGGAGTTTTGTTGAGAGATTTTCTTTACAATATTCTCTTTATTTAGAACTTGTTAGATGTCATGAGCACTATTTATTTGTAGTTGAATAATATAATTTTTTTCAGTGAATCTATACACTATGTTTATTCCTCCAACATCCCTTTTAGTGTCATAGCCAAATCCTACTAGCTCCCATTCGGGACGGCCAGGAAGATGATGAACTCGTAATTTCGGAATCCTCCATATATAGGAATTTACACAGGTTTGCTATAAAGTGTGAGATTTTGGTATACCTATGTTTGGTTTAGCAGATTTGTGAAGTGTACATCTATTGTGGTTTCTTAATTGAAATAGAGGTGGTTACTCGCACTCTGAAAGGGTGAAACTGAGACATTCTCCTTCTGATTCTGCTTCAGCCCGTCAATGGTTCAATTATAGGAAGCACTTGAAAGGAAATGTCGCCATAAAGGTGTTGCACATTTGAGGAATGGATGTGCAGACTGCCGATGCGGTAGAGCGTATATAGAAGGATCCCAGCATCCGATGCCATACTGAAACCAAACTGGATTCTAGCGTTACGAGAGGGTTCTAATGAACAATTGAGTCTCAAAGAGACTTGTACTTTAGCTGGATAAGATTAAGGTTTTACATGAAATTGTGAGAAAATCTGAAGCACAATATCTACTCATTCGAAGAGTAACATCCATCACGTCCAATATTCACCACCACGCTACGACGTCAATGAATCATGGATAGTGTTTTATTTTTTTTTGTCAAAATGTGAGGCGGGACGAAGGAGCTGAATCTCACAACGTTGAGTTATCTGAGATGCCCAATCTATTTGGAGTTGATGAGCGATATTGTAACTATCTGCACAATAATCAATTATGATCGGGAGATCCTTGAAACCTAGTTGGATACAAGGAATGGAGATTTTGAAATTTGATATGAATATGTTAAGTTTATTATTGTTGGTGTACATGCAGCTAGATTAGGTCCAGTTAACTTATTGCTTGTGTGTGGCACATGTACACATTATCATAAGATAAAGCACACTTAGATTTAGTTAGCTTTAGTTATTGCATGTACAACTAAGGTTAACTTGGTTGCTTTTATGTATTTATTCTAAAACTAATATTGTAGAATCAATTCATTCTTTTCTCAATTCTTGCTCGCTTCCTTCCTTCTCTTACAAGCTTGTTTATTGTTTTGCACATCTAGATCAGTGTATCTCAAAAATCTTACATGGCATCAGAGAAAAGGGATTTGTAATCAGTGCACAAGCAATTTTATTTGTAGGTTCAGAAGATTGAAGCAACAACAAAGAATGGAGTCTAAATTGGAGTTTCCACAATCGGCAATTCTCACTCCATATAATTATTTCGAATGGAAGCCAAGGATTCAACTTCATCTTAGAAGTAGAGGCTTATTTCGAATAACCATGGAAACTGAAGTTGAACCAACATCGGCAATGGAGAAAACAAGATATTTCAATCACATGGACGAGGCCTTCGGCATCCTATGTTTTTTATCTATTTCTCCGAAACTGCTATTTCATGTTGAATCATTTTCAACTCCAAATGAAGTATGGAAAATTTTGGAAGGATTGTTTGGAAAACAGGATGAAATGCAAGGTCACATTCTCGAAAATGAGTTAAACTCATTAGATCCGAGAAACTTTGAGAACATTCAATATTTTTTCACAGGGTATAAAACCTTGTTGGTTCAGCTGAAAGGATGCGGGATCGACAAATCCAAGCAAGAAAATCAGTTGATTCTTTCCATTTAATCAAAACTTGGTCCAGAGTATGCAGTATTCGTCTCTACATTCCACACAGTCAGATCTGCAACTGGTGTAGCTTGGAAGATGCCCTCACTGGATTCTTTTATTCAGTCTTTGATGCATGAGCTACACATCTATGTAAGCCTTGGATATAAGAGTGAAGGTCAGGTCGAGTGTTGCTATGAAATTATGGGAAAATGAATCATGCAAACACATAGAAATACCGTGCTCTTTGACAAGCACATGAAGGTTCAAAACCTATGTCCCAAAGGACATATGGATAATTAAAAGTGATGAGAATACTCCACCACTAGAGGGAACGTGGAAGTATTACCTCAGACATTTTTAGTGGAGGCACATCTTGGAAAATCCAGGTTTTTAATTACCATAATGACATGGCTCGTGGGGCTAAATTATAAGCATGATTATATGGATATTGAAAAAGGGGGAGCCTTGCATGCAATTGATTTAACAATTATTTTAATTGGACGAAACCATATTGAGGTGGTGGTGGTGGGACCCATAG
Organism: Pinus taeda; assembly: GCA_000404065.3. Lineage (NCBI taxonomy): Eukaryota > Viridiplantae > Streptophyta > Pinopsida > Pinales > Pinaceae > Pinus > Pinus taeda. The sequence continues at coordinate 10,295 of APFE030716868.1, read as the reverse complement.
GGAGGATAAGCTTTGGACACTAGTGAAAGTGCCATTGGTTAAAGGCCATGATAGGGCAGGGGACCTTAAACTAGGATAACATTACCCAAAGCTGACAACACCCTAAAGCTTTATAAAGGAGACTCATGCTTAAACCTTCAGGGACTCTCCATCTACAGATGAAAAAAATTGATAGAAAAGACTGGTTGTAGTTGATGGAGGGAATCTTCGTCCCGCTCCGCTGACTCTATTGTTTTTTTATCCATTCAATGAAATCCTCGATGTGATGTGGTATCATAATTGGGTTACCCATGCTACATAATAATAATAATGCATGGAAGAGGTGGTGGGAGCATCCATGTTAACCCAGAAGATCTTCCCCAATAGTTTCAATGGGGGACTACAAGAAACCTTCGAGATTAAACCCTTGGATTGATATGGTTTCACATGGAGGGTCTACAACTCATCACATGAAGGTGATAGGAAGGAGAGGATGGCGAGGCCTTCATTGTGGCTTTAACAATATTAACGTAGTGTACCCTGGATTGTTTTGGATGAGCATAGTGAGAAATCCCTGAGGTTTTACTCCCATGGTGAGGTGGAAATAGAGGGCCCATGGGCCCTGTTGGTTACATATATTAAAATTAGCGGGCGCTAATATATATTAATTATAAACTATATATGTATCCAACTATGAATAAAGGGGATCGCATGTGTATTGAATGTAATGACTGGGTTTGTAACTAACATGCGGGTTGTGACTTGGATGCCCATGTGGGTACATGCGAATGCCACATAGGTACCATGTGGTAGGCCAAAATGAATTTCCAAAAGTTATTAGGACAAATCTTTGAAGGTGTATATATTTTTATCTAGAGGCGAGATAATGATGGAGTTTATATTGTAGGAAGGGTCTCAATGAGACAAATATAATTGTATATTCTATTTTATTTTTTAAGAGTTTGAAAAAGCTGAAGGATTTAGAAACCATATGCATAACTAGAACCTTCGAGTAACCATAGTAGCTACCTCATCATACCGTTATAAGGGGCTACGGATAGAAGGGGGTCTCTTACACCTAAATTTCTTGTCCCCAAGCAACTCAAAAATCAATACTAGGATCCCACACAAGTATGCAGGATAATTCCTTGCACAATAATGTTCCCCATAACTTCCTTAGAAGATTGGAGAGTATAAATACTCATGATTACCTTCATTAGCATACTATGCATCATCCGTTAGATTTAGCAATGGGTGGTATGATATCTCAGATACAACTAGAAACCGTGCTATGATAAAGCATATCATGCTACTCCATAATGAGTTATTGATAATTATGATGTCTTGTGGGTTCAAAGTACTAGCTCGATCACATTCCAAAGGACATAGATGCTACAACATGCTACACCATGGTCCATCTATTACAAACTAGAGAGGACTTCTATAATGTCCCTTGGCCCCTAAATCATCATCATATTTCACAATTCTTTTATTTTTACCTCTAATGGTAGAATCTTGTTGATTTATCTATAGCTACATGATTTTCTGGAGTTTATATATTTAGGAAATGAGGCCATGGGAAGATATCTTACCCACCAATTGATGTCATAATGATGAAAAAGATACCTCCATGTCTTGTCTTCTATCGAATACTCCCTCCATGAAGTATCCTATTCTTAAAGCTTTCGCCATATTGGATCAACATACATTATTTTGTTTCCTCACCCAATGCATGCTACTTACTTATATATCTAGAGCATAAGTGTCTTCCTTGTTTCACTACACGCAACTTCCTAAAGTAGATATCCCCTAATAAAACTAATGTTACTTGTATTCCCACAAGGTTGATTCCATTTCAAAAGAACTTTTCCATGATAAGTTTCCCATTGCCCCATTGACCTGATAATATCTAAACATCATTATGCAAGTAGTCATGTGATGTATTCATGTACACTAATTTAGTCTTAAGGAAATGCATAAGTTCATATGGTCCCTCACTTTCAAATTATAATCACTGCCCTACACCATTGGTAGACCTACTATCACATTCTTGCTTGTAATTCCATGAGTATTACGCTACTCCAATCTCCTTTAATTTTATAAGCTAAATTCGTTATTAGGAGAATTATTTTCCGCACTCCTTTGACTTCGAGTGCGCATAGGAAAACTTGTTCATGGATATTTCCCCTACAAGTGGGATATCAAATCAATAAGAATTCTCGTAAGGATGTATGTTGATAGTCTAAAATTATGCAAAGAGTCTCTCTTCTTCTTCCTTCTTATTTGGTTCTTACACTTGTTCGAATATCTTATGACCTAGAACCCTATTGAGAATTAGTTCTTTTCCACTTAGCTACCTTTTGAACATTTTTATGTTCTACTAAACTAATGTTTTTTAGAATTCATGAGAAGTAGGAAAAACAACCTACTCCTTCCTCCAAATAAACAAAAAATTTGATTGCAACAACTTGCAAATGGAATCATCTTCACCTGAAATTAAATGAAAAATATTTTTCATGTTCATTTTAACAATGTGTGAATGAGACTCTCTATTGTTGGTGAAGAAACATAATTATTAAGACGTTGAGAGTCTTACCAAAGGTAGGGACATCAATATTATCCAATCCTTGTAATTTCTATAGAATCAACTATGGAAACTTAAAATATCAGCATCGTACGGGGTACAAGAGTAGTTACCCTTAAGGTTCAATTGAGGCAAGAAGCGATTTCAAATCTTAACAAATTACAAGGGTGTTCCAAAAACATATTTTTGATCAAGGAAAGGATTCATGGCTTGAAATACAAACAAAAATTTTCCAATGAGATTGCTCTACCCTGGGGAAAAATTAGTCTAGGTCATTGAATTTAGAGAGGACATCTCCTAACATAATAAACTTTAATTCTACTCAAAGTACAAAGAGGCAATTTCCCACTTTCTCCTTCTTTTATAGATTCATCAATTTCTTTTGTTGAAGGGTAGCATGGAATCCTTTTGAGAAAGGTAGGTTGTTTTGCTTTTTTATTTTCTCCATGAAAACATTATTTTCAAAGAACAAACTTGTGTATTATTGTACTAATTTAGGAAGAGTATTGATCACTTCATAAAAAAACATCATTCACTGTTATTCCCATTAGCATGGTATGATGCACAACTAGGACACAATTGTAATGTCCATTCATTTTAATTCACAATTTTTTCTAGCAAAATTTATTATACGATTTGTAAAAATGATTTTGGTGAAAACATTTAATAAATTCCAACAAAATCAGACAACTAGTAAATCACAATTTTTTTATTGAAAAAATCCACAACAAAAACCCAACCAATTTTATGAATAATAACTAGGAGAATCAATTTATTTTTGTAAACATGGTAGTTACTATAGAAATGTCACTCATAGCTCTTCCAAGAATCAATTCAACCTTCAAAAATTTAATAAACTATTGCAATAACACAACCTTTCTGTAAATAACTCAACAATAACTCAACTCCTCCACAGGTAAATTAACTTGGCCTCTCCACAAATGAATTCATTTGTTGTAATAAATCTCCGTGAATAAATTTATCTACTACAATAACTCAAACTCTTAATGAATAAATTTAGGTGCTTCCTTTACTCAGCCTCTCCACAAATAAATTTAGTTGTTGTTGTACGTGTTCTCTACACATTTGTATTTAACGACTAAAATAACCAGCCCTCTCCACAAATGTTGTTAGTTGTTGCAATAAAAGCAAGTCTCCAAGTGGATTTGTCACTTTTGAGATAATTCAAAACCTAGGAGGATTTGGCCTTGCTTGGGAATATTCTTCCTCTGCTAATTTAGTGCTAGAAAATAAATTCTCTTAGAAAATTAAATCAACCTTAATAAAATAGGAATTGTTGTTGTGATGATCAATCTTTCTTGATCAATTCTCCTTCCATCTCCCACGATGACCTGCAAGTGAATTTCTCAATTTAGTACTTGTGAGGAATCTCGACGTCCTCTTTATTTTCAACAAAAGGTACTATTGAGGTATTTGAAGTGATCCCTCCTTGATGTTTCGATAGGGTGTCATGAATTTTTCAATTTAGCACTTGTGAGGAATCTGGACAATCCATCCTCTTTATTTCCAATACAAAGTACTATTGAGGTATTTGAAGTGATCTCTCCTTGTTGTGTGGCTAGGGTGTCTTTCTGCAATGCCAAAACCAATTTGGTTGGATTATCTATGGTGGATATCTTACAGCTGAAACTATTTTCCACATGGCTTTGCACCCAACTTTCAAGCTCCATGAACTATCATATCAATTAAAAAAATCCTTATCCAATCAACATAACTAATAGAACACTTTGGTCTTCCTTTCAATGTAATGAGATATGAGAATACCATGAGTCGATAGCATTACTCATATGAATATCATGAATCACTTTTTTTTCTTTTTTATAAATGACTTTATAAAGTTCTTTTTCTTTAGTCACCTTTTTTAATTAATTATTTGGTGATATTTCACAATTAGTTTTAATTTTCAACATATGATAATTAGCTAGGCTACAAAGATGGTCTCCATTCCCGACATCTTGGAAAAGGGGAATTATAGAAAATGATCATACAAATAAAGAATTAAGCATGTTGATGATGATATAGATTAATGGAAAATGTTGTCTCACATAATTTCTCCTAATTCTATTGAAGTTTCAAACCTTGACACTTTCAATCTCATTTTTCTTCAACAACTACATCAACATGTACATGATCTAAAGAGCAATAACTTTATTTTAATATCAATTTTAAATATTTCAAACAAAGAAGAATTGGAATAAATCTTACAATAGAATATAAGTAGGATTTGGTTGTTGGTTATTGGAGTTTTGTTGAGAGATTTTCTTTACAATATTCTCTTTATTTAGAACTTGTTAGATGTCATGAGCACTATTTATTTTTAGTTGAAAAATATAATTTTTTTTGAGTGAATCTATACACTATGTTTATTCCTCCAACATCCCTTTTAGTGTCATAGCCAAATCCTACTAGCTCCCATACGGGAGGGCCAGGAAGATGATGAACTCGTAATTTCGGAATCCTCCATAGATAGGAATTTACACAAGTTTGCTATAAAGTGTGAGATTTTGGTATACCTATGTTTGGTTTAGCAGATTTGTGAAGTGTACATCTATTGCGGTTTCTTAATTGAAATAGAGGTGGTTACTCGCACTATGAAAGGGTGAAACTGAGACATTCTCCTTCTGATTCTGCTTCAGCTCGTCAATGGTTCAATTATAGGAAGCACTTGAAAGGAAATGTCGCCATAAAGGTGTTGCACATTTGAGGAATGGATGTGCACACTGCCGATGCGGTAGAGCGTACGCAGAAGGATCCCAGCATCCGATGCCATACTGAAACCAAACTGGATTCTAGCGTTACGAGAGGGTTCTAATGAACAATTGAGTCTCAAAGAGACTTGTACTTTAGCTGGATAAGATTAAGGTTTTACATGAAATTGTGAGAAAATCTGAAGCACAACATCTACTCATTCGAAGAGTAACATCCATCACGTCCAATATTCACCACCACGCTACGATGTCAATGAATCATGGATAGTGTGTTATTTTTTTTTGTCAAAATGTGAGGCGGGACGAAGGAGCTGAATCTCACAATGTTGAGTTATCTGAGATGCCCAATCTATTTGGAGTTGATGAGGGATATTGTAACTATTTGCACAATAATCAATTATGATCGGGAGATCCTTGAAACCTAGTTGGATACAAGGAATGGAGATTTTGAAATTCGATATGAATATGTTAAGTTTATTATTGTTGGTGTACATGCAGCTAGATTAGGTCCAGTTAACTTATTGCTTGTGTGTGGCACATGTACACATTATCATAAGATAAAGCACACTTAGATTTAGTTAGCTTTAGTTATTGCATGTACAACTAAGGTTAACTTGGTTGCTTTTATGTATTTATTCTAAAACTAATATTGTAGAATCAATTCATTCTTTTCTCAATTCTTGCTCGCTTCCTTCCTTCTCTTACAAGCTTGTTTATTGTTTTGCACATCTAGATCAGTGTATCTCAAAAATCTTACATGGCATCAGAGAACAGGGATTTGTAATAAGTGCACAAGCAATTTTATTTGTGGGTTCAGAAGATTGAAGCAACAACAAAGAATGGAGTCTAAATTGGAGTTTCCACAATCGGCAATTCTCACTCCATATAATTATTTCGAATGGAAGCCAAGGATTCAACTTCATCTTAGAAGTAGAGGCTTATTTCGAATAACCATGGAAACCGAAGTTGAACCAACATCGGCAATGGAGAAAACAAGATATTTCAATCGCATGGACGAGGCCTTCGGCATCCTATGTTTTTTATCTATTTCTCCAGAACTGCTATTTCATGTTGAATCATGTTCAACTCCAAATGAAGTATGGAAAATTTTGGAAGGATTTTTTGGAAAACAGGATGAAATGCAAGGTCACATTCTCAAAAATGAGTTAAACTCATTAGATCCGAGAAACTTTGAGAACATTCAAGATTTTTTCACAAGGTATAAAGCCTTGTTGGTTCAGATGAAAGGATGCGGGATCGACAAATCCAAGCAAGAAAATCAGTTGATTCTTTCCATTTGATCAAAACTTGGTCCAGAGTATGCAGTATTCGTCTCTACTTTCCACACAGTGAGATCTGCAACTGGTGTAGCTTGGAAGATGCCCTCACTGGATTTTTTTATTCAGTCTTTGATGCATGAGCAAGATAAGCTCATCAAAATGGGCACACTTAAAAATTCCAAAGCGCATGCACTTACTGTGCATGCAAAAGGAAAGGCAAATTCCAAAGACCATCAGAAAGGAAAAGGTAAGAAGGATCCTGATCCAAGAAAGGGAGGACATCCCAAACCCCCTGATGAATCATCTGGCTCAAAGGAAAGGAAAGGAACGAAAGGGAAATCAATGTGCAATTATTGCCACCGTGGTTTTCATCCTGAATCTACATGCATGAAGAAGACTATAGATCTCATGGCGCAGACACTCCAACAACACAATCTTGGAGACCACATTCCTGAGAATGCTAAGAAGAAGTCTGGAGAAAAAGCACCAGATCCAAGAGGTAATGGGCATGCTTTGATTGCTCTTCATTCTGCACCACAAGAATGGATCATCGATTCAGGAGCTTCACATCATATGGCTTCTTCAATGGAATCCTTTTCTTCTCTACATGCATACTTTGGTCCTCCCATTCTCATGGGGGATAATTCTGCAGTTGCAGCAACTAGACAAGGAAGAGTGGAATTTGAAGATGGAAGTTTTGAAAATGTCTTGCATATCCCAAGGCTTTCTGTGAATCTTCTCTCAGTGTATCAGATGAAACACACAGGCAGCGGAAGAAAAGTGGAATTTACCCCAGATTCCGTGAGCATTTATGACATGCAAACCAATTTGAAGATTGCATCTGGCAAGGTGAATGATCAATCTCGTCTGTATACATTTTCTGATTTTGTTCCTCAATCAGATTCTATTTTGCTACTTACGCATGCAAATGAAGAAAGTAGCATTTGGCACGATGAGTCTCTTCCTGTGACCCTTGTTAGACCACCAGTTGTTGAACATCGAGATCATACTTCTGCATGTAGTTCGGAAGATTCTCGACCACCTTCAACACAAAAATGGCGTAGCATGAGTGATATCCTTGATGATCCTGCCTCTATCCCTCTGTTTGAGGAAGATCCGCAAGCAGTCTTAGCTATGGAGCCATCCATGCCCACACATGCTTATATGATGCATGGATCTGATCCACAAACTTATGCAGAAGCAAATGGATCTCATACACAAACGCTCTTGGTTCCACTGTGAATAGAGCCCACGAGTTTCCCTGCCCCGTCACTGCCCTCGCCTCCACCATCGTCGCTCCCCTCACCTCTGAGCAAAGGTGGCTCCAACGCGGGGCTTTGTGTCGGCCTTGGTGTCAGAATCGCCGCCACCGTGGTAGTGGTAACAACGGTGACAGTTGGTTGTATTTTATTCAGAAGAAAGAAAACTAACCGGCGCCGCCCAAAGCAGTCGAGCTCTGAGCCGATGAAACCAGAATTTGCCACAAAAAAGGCACGACAAAGGAATTGCACGACGATCTGGTTGTCGGAATTCAAGAACTGGGGCAAACCTTACCTCGGTACAAATTGACGGAACTGGAAGCAGCCACAGCGAAATTCAACCCAGCGAACAGAATCACCGGATCTGTCTACCGCGGCGTCATCAACGAAACCCCAATGGCCGTGAAGCAGATTCAGGGTGACGTCTCTCAGCAAATTGGGATTCTTCAAAAGCTGAAGCATTTCAATGTGGTGCACCTGTCGGGGTTCTATGTGATGGAAAATCGTTCATATCTAGTATTCGAGTATGCCGACAATGGCTCACTCGCCGAATATTTACACAGCAATTCGGTGCTTGGTCTGAACTGGCGGCAGAGACTGGAAATCACTCTGGATTTGGCAACTGGGCTCGCTTATCTTCACAATTTTGTCATTCCGGCTTACATCCACAAGGACAAAAAAAGCAGCAATGTTGTGCTCGACAGGAATTTCTGCGTAAAGATTGCCAATTTCGGTCTGGGGAAATCAGGAGGCGAGGGTTTTGCCGTGACGAGACATGTGATGGGCACAAAAGGATACATGGCACTGGAATATGTTGGGCAGAGTCTCGTCTCGCCGAAGCTCGACGTCTTCACCTTTGGTGTGGTCATGCTGGAACTTCTCTCTAGCAAACCCGCAGTTATCCGCGGAAATGGAGATGTGCACACGAAAGTTATGTTGTGAACTACAATTGGGGCTTTGGTCGAGGGTTCAAATCCCAAGGAGAAGCTTAAGGGTTTCATGGATCCGGCATTGAAGGATGAGTATCCGTTGGATGTGGCGTTCGCCATGGTAGAGCTGGCCAGGGCGTGCGTCAAAAAGGATTTGAATCGCCGGGCAAGCATTAACGATATTCAGATGAGTCTGTCCGCATGGCTATCTGATTCTTCTCATTCACATGATCTGGAATCTGTAGATTCATATTTGAATAGCGGCAGCGTACCAAACACATCGAGATCCACATGCACTTCATTAGAGAACTCATTCATGATGGGATCATCGATCTTCAGTACTGTCCTAGTTCCGAGCAGATTGCTGACATCTTCACCAAGACCTTCACTGAGCGGAAGTTTCGATTCCTGCGAGATCGTCTCAGGGTGAAGGACACGACTGCCTAGCAGTTGTCTTTTCTCTACTTTTGCATTATATTTTGAGGGGGGGTTTTCTTCCCATTGGGTTTTCCCTCTTTCCTTCTTTTTTATGCATTGTATATGGGTACCTAAAATGGTCCTGTTGCTGGGACTCATTCATTTTGCATCACACTCACCTAAGTTATGCTTAAGGGGGGGTGTTTGTGTACATGCACTTAGACTAGCTGTGTTGGTGTACATGCACCTAGATTAGCTCCAGTTAACTTATTTCTTGCATGTGGCACATGTAAACATTAACATAAGATAAAGCACACTTAGCTTTAGTTAGCTTTAGTTATTGCATGTACAACTAAGCTTAACTTAGTTGCTTTTATGTATTTATTCTAAAACTAATATTGTAGAATCAATTCATTCTTTTCTCAATTCTTGCTCACTTCCTTCCTTCTCTTGCAAGCTTGTTTATTGCTTTGCAGATCTAGATCTGTGTATCTCAAAATCTTACATGGTATCAGAGCTTAGGGATTTGTAATCAGTGCACAAGCAATTTTATTTGCAGGTTCAGAAGATTGAAGCAACAACAAAGAATGGAGTCTAAATTGGAGTTTCCACAATCGGCAATTCTCACTCCATATAATTATTTCGAATGGAAGCCAAAGATTCAACTTCATCTTAGAAGTAGAGGCTTATTTCGAATAACCATGGAAACAGAAGTTGAACCAACATCGGCAATAGAGAAATCAAGATATTTCAATCGCATGGACGAGGCCTTCGGCATCCTATGTTTATCTATTTCTCTGGAACTGCTATTTCATGTTGAATCATGTTCAACTCCAAATGAAGTATGGAAAATTTTGGAAGGATTGTTTGGAAAACAGGATGAAATGCAAGGTCACATTCTCGAAAATGAGTTAAACTCATTAGATCCGAGAAACTTTGAGAACATTCAAGATTTTTTCACAAGGTATAAAGCCTTGTTGGTTTAGCTGAAAGGATGCGGGATCGACAAATCCAAGCAAGAAAATCAGTTGATTCTTTCCATTTTATCAAAACTTGGTCCAAAGTATGCAGTATTCGTCTCTACATTCCACACAGTCAGATCTGCAATTGGTGCAGCT
>APFE030716862.1:0-90577 GCA_000404065.3 Pinus taeda | reverse complement strand
ACTTTCTCTATCCCAATGTAAGAGAGATTTTTCCGCTCAGATGACTCATGCCTGAGATATTTTGTAACAAACTTCTATATATTGCCCTTCATTTTGTAAAAGAGGGGTTGGACTCCGGATGTAAGATTTTCTTTCTTAAGATATTCTCTGCTACTCTGATATTGTAAATTTCACAGACAGTTTAATACAAAGGCAGTGGGATTTCTTCAATGAGGTGTTCTCTCCTGGTCTCTTGGTGATGTGTGGCCTGAAGTTGCAGGATTCCTGTTCATTACATGACTCAATAAGTTTTCTAATGGCTCAGTATGTTATGAATGTTTCCAGTTGTTCCATATAGTGTTCGTATTTCCTGTCTCTCATGTTTTCTCTGTGTTTAAACTCTAGACAGTAAAGAAAAAGGATAGCTCCAGGATTTAGTCACTCACTACCCTGAGCTCAATCTGAACTGCCTCGTATGTTTTCTTCTTCTAAAAGTGTTTAAAGGGTAATTCTTGAATGCTACCTTTAAACCATTTCCTTACTGTGCATTGTTGTTTTAAGAATTCAAGTGATTGCTCTTAGATGACATGTCTTTTCCACAAATATACAACCTAAAGTAACGAAATCTTCAGTGCTCATTACTAGTTGTATATGCATCACAATCCAAATTTCACAGTTTGTTTCATAGAATGCACACAGGCCCTATAGCTTTTCCCCTCACCTGAATCAAGATTTCAAGAAAAACACTCCTAGACCCCATTGCCCAATGGATTAATCATCTGTTGATATATTTCAGAAGAAACAGAATCATCCTCCCAACCAAATACACAAAAACAACCCAAAAACTCAACACACAACTAGCCTAAGATCCTCACTGAAAGTAGTGATAAACCCAATAGAGAGAGCCCTCTCTGACCGCAGCTGGGCTAGAAGCTGCAGTCCAAAGCCTGGTTAGTGGTTACCCCGGCCGTATCCTCTTGGGAGTCAAAGAGGACAACCTGGGTGTTAACAGGTACTCTCTGCTTCTCTCTCATCTATCTCTCATAAAGGAAAACAAAAGTAACTTTAGTTTGTTTATTTCTAAGATAGCTACCCATCTTAGTGGGACTAGCAGCTCTAAATGGACACTAGTTTTCCTGGTAACACTGACCCTGAAAAGATCATCAAAGAAAGAAAGGCTTTCCAGAAAGGAGCATTAGGTTTAGGTAAACTTAAAAAATGTTCTATATATCTTGAAGAAAATCCTACAATAGAACAAATACATGTTGAGAGTATAGTATCTAATACTAGCAGGGAAGAAAAAATCTTAGAGATACATAAAGCTCCTGATCCCTTAGGTTCTCCTTTTGTTGTAAGCCCAAAGGGAGCCTCACCTCCTACCCATCATATTCCTTTATTCTTATCAGTCACTCCTCAGCCCTCTGTCAGTTAGACTTCTAGTACCCTTCTAGCCACCACAGCTATGGCACGCCCACAAGCACCCACCAAAATGGAGAGAATTATAGCTACTAGGTATGGACCTCTAGTACTGCCTATTCCTTTGAATGCCATGCCTGCTAGAGAATATCATAAATACATGCCTAATTTTATTGGGACAGAAGGTTTTATAGCTGAATAAAATCTTGAATCATTCTATAGCTATGCTGATAATCTAGAGATTAGTGAAGATGATGTATGGATGAGAGTATTCATCCAAAGCCTAGATGGAGAGGCTAGGAAATGGTTCAGGGAATTGACCCCTTGGTCTATAAAAGACATTGAAGAATTAGATGATGTATTCTTAAAGCATTGGGGGGATAAGAAAGATCTTCCTTACTACCATACTAAGTTTGGGAACCTAAAAAGGGAAAATGGTGAGTCAATATTTGATTTCAATAAAAGGTTTAACCGCATGTACAACAAGATACTAGTTGAATTGAAATCCACCCCTACCTCTACTAAACTCACCTATGCCAATTCTTTTGATTCTAACTTCTGTCTACTATTGAGAGAGAGAAGATGTGCCACTTTGGTTGAGATGCAGGATGCAGCCTTGGTGGTAGAATCCAACATCATGGCTGCAGAGAAACTCAAGGCACATGTTGATCGAAGGAGACAAAGGGGTGAATCTTCATCATCTTTAGATCCCAAGTTAGATAATATGACCAAGATAATAGAATCATTAGCATTTAAAATTTCTAAGCTAAAGATGGAACAACACTCTAGGAAAGGAAGAGCTCCTAATGCCTTTGCTTTTAGAAATCTGAACCCATACAGAAGAGCCAATGAGAAGTTGCAGGTTCCTCAAAGAAACAAAGATGAAAATAGAGACCAAAGGATGAAGACCCCCTTGAAAAATGTAGTCATGGATGAAGATCAGTATGAGGAAGACGATGAGATCCATTGTTTGGAAGACAGGGGCAATGCCTCTTTTTTGACCCTAGTTTCATATGAAGAGTCACTATCCGAGGACCAAAACAACTAATAGTGGGATGGTGGGGCTGTTCTGCAAACTGATGACCAACACAGATACAATCTAATGTCCAAGGTAAATACTGCCCAGAAAACCCCTATTTAGAGGGCTACCATCCCTATAATGCAACAAACTAACAAGAAAAAATGACCAGCAGTTGATCCCATCATTCTCAAAGCTCCAACTTCAGAGGTAAGAGGCCCTGATAACTTTCCTTCTCCTTTTAGTTTTGAATAAGAAATCCAAAAGTTGAAAATATCTATACCTCTGATGGAACTAGTCAAGAATGAATCCTTTAAGAGACCCATCCTTGAGGCCCTTGAGCTTAAAACCACACAGACACCTAGTGCCTATGTGAATTTGCAAGATGACAAACCGGCCATTGTCCTTAGCCCAATAATTGAGCATTCTGATGACAATTCTCCATCATTCTATGTCTCCTTGACTATTCATGAAAAAATCCTTCACAATTGTCTACTGGACACAGGTGCCAGCCATAATCTAATGCCTAATCCTGTCATGGATGAGTGGGGCCTGGACATCACTAGGCTATATCGTGACTTGTTTTCTTTTGACTCTAGAAAGGTGAAATGTTTAGGGTTAATCAAAGACCTAGCCATCACCATGTCTCAGCTGCCCATGAAGAGCATGATGATGGATATTGTGGTAGTAGATTTCCCCCGTAAGTTTTGAATGCTACTTTCCAGAGGATGGATTAAGAGATTAGGTGGGACATTGCAGAATGACCTGTCTTATGCCGTTGTCCTGGTCTTTGGAGGTGAAAGCAAGATATTGTACAAAGAGGCTCGGTTAGCTTATATCATTAGCGATGAAAGGATCCTACTAATAATCCCATCTATGTTATTGATACTGATTTTGGGGCCTGTATCCTCCAAGTAGAAGAAACCCAGTTGGCCTCCATGTAGCTTAGAAAGCTGGTTTTCCATATCATAGAGGAAGGAAGCCCACAAATCTGAGATATGTTCTTTGATGGAGCTTGCTCTAAGGAAGCTGCAGGAGTAGGTGTAGTTCTTGTATCTCCCACACAAGAATGCATACATTTATCTTTCAAGATAACTTCTCAGGTCACCAATAACATAGTAGAATACGAAGCCTTGATGTTAGGCTTAAACGTTGCTAAAGAAATGGGCATCAAATATCTGAAAGTGTTTGGAGATGTAGACCTTATTATTCAACAGGTGAACAAGACATTCCAAGCAAAGCACCCCAGGCAAAAGGCATATAGAGATGAGGTATGGAAGCTCAAGGATTTTTTCAATAGCTTTAGTATTTCGTACATCCCTAGAGCTAAGAATCATCTTTTTGATTCCCTTGCTGTGTCTGCTATCACTTTTATCCCTCCTTTACCTCCTAAGTTGACTTACGAAGTCCAAGTGAAATATAGACCATCTTTGCCTAACAATGTCAAGTACTAGAAATTTTTTGAAGATGATGATGAAGTCAATAGGTTTTTACAGGCCATTGATGAATTCTCTGAAATGCAAATTGACCAAGAGAATGAAGCCATTGAGGAATTTAACCAGTCCAAGCCGAGAGACAAAATTGGCCAGGATAGCATTGTGCAGCTGCCTAGTAATCATATACCCAATGGGTTGGTGCCCTTAGAGAGGTTGTTTCACCATAACTATGTACCTTATAAACCCGCTAAAAAAGAAAGTATGTCTGCAGTTCATGAACATAATATAGGGAGTCCAACCCATCCAAAATATATCAATTTGTCCACTCACTTGTCCTCTGTCCAAAGCTCTGAGTATTGCACCCTGATGAAACAATTTGCTAATGTATTCACTTGGGAATACACTGAACTTAGAACCTATGACACCAGCATTATTCAACATAAGATTCCACTGGAGAAGAACACCATCCCCTTCAAATAGAAATTGAAGCCGATTAACCCTCTCTTGTTACCTTTGATTGAAAAGGAGATCAATAATTTGCTAAATGCCAAAATCATAGTTCCCCTAAGGTACTCTAAGTGGATAGCTAATCTTGTGATAGTGAGGAAGAAGAATGGAGAAATTAGGCTTTGTGTTGATTTCAGGAATTTGAACAAGTGCTTTAAAAAAGACAACTACCCCCTGCCCAAGATGGAACATTTGCTGCAAAAAGTTTCAGGGGCTAGAGTCATGTCTTTCCTGGATGGATTTTCAGGCTATAATCAGATTGTCGTACACCCAAAAGACCAAGATATGATTGCATTCACTACTCCTTGTGGCACTTTCATGTACTCTAAGATGCCTTTTGGACTGATGAATGTTGGGGCCACTTTTCAGAGGGTCTGTTGTGGCCAGCAACAACCCCCCTTCTTATTTAGTTTTATTACTAATACTAAATAATTGGGGACCCTTATTCAAAAAAATTTAGTGCGTGTATTCCCTTTTTGAATAAAACTTACTATCATAAACTTAGGATAATACTCAAAAAATCTAAAAAGACTTAAGTTTTATGATAAATTCGAATAAATCCACTTTCTCAATAAAGAGCGTCGCATCGCAAAAAGGTAATGGATGCTTTCCTACAAGCGGAATTCTAAGATTGCAAAATTGCGATGCAAAATCACGCACTAAAAGATACTCATCGCCCACATGCCTCAAATATCACTTAAGGTGAAATGCCTCAAACCGCTGATATGCGATAGCGAGTCTCGCAAATCGCATTTCGCAGAAAACACATTAATGGATGATTGCCACATGCAACGAAGTAGTGATATTGTAATCTGCAATATTGCAAAGCAAATAGCAAAATCATCTTATCACAAATCTAGACGGCTCGTTGTTAGAAAAATCTTTTTCCATAAAATGATGCCCAGTTATGCACGTTAATGTTAATTAATGAGTTAGTTGGCAATCATTAATGAAGTATGGTTTTGATCTGATCGAAGAGCCATTTCACATAGGGTGATATATTTTATATGTTTTCATAATTTAAAGCTTTCTCGTCACCTTTTCCTTATCATTACTCTTGCCGCATTTGTAAATTGAAAGAGCGAAGAGCAGAGAAGTATACATAGCAGTGTTCAGGATATTATGGGAAAGAAAGGTAAAGCTCCAAGTTCTGAAGATAAAGAAATGACGCCCTTATACACGGACACCACCTGTAATAAAGATGTTGGTATTACTACTTGGGAAGGCATGTATAGTCTACTCAAGGAAGAAAATCCCAGGATAATGGAGATTACAGCTACTGCAGGCTCACAAAGGTGTTCTGAGGCATCAATTATAGAACTATCATGTTTGTTCTTGCACCGTATAGTTGCAAGGCCAAAAATTTTTCCATACATGGACATGGTCAAATAAGAACTGGATAATGCTGATATCACAAAAAGAGAATTTAAAACTCATAACCAAGAACTCATGGAGTCATTATTTTCACAAAATTTAAGCTTTATATCCTCTAACAATAAACACGTAAGAGGCAAAAATCGCACCAGGGAAGCCTGGATCGAGAAACAGAGGCAGTTTCCTAGTGCTAATCATGCATTGCCAGGAAAAACCCCTCGAAAAGGAAAGCCTCTAATCACTCAGTCACCTGTAAACCCGAAAATTGTAGAAAAAAGTGCTAAAGGTGAAAAGCAAAACTTGAACTCTAAAACCAGTGGTATTTATCAGGGATATTCTCAAGTGATATGTAAATATTTACCAAATGTATAGCACCTATGGACAAGCTGGAGATAGAAGGCTCAAGAGAAAGTAGAGTCCATCAAAAGGTTAACCAAGTTAAATTGGGATTCTTATTGGACATACTTGGTAAAACAACACAACCTGTGCATGACTCTCAAATGTATCATTAACTCTACCAAGAAGATGGCACCAACACTTGCTGATTCTGTTTTTGCAGGACAGCTAAAGTTGGAAGTCGTCTAGCCAACTCTCCTCAAGCAAATGCTGAATGCGTGCGACTATAAAGAACAGATACATAGATAGTTAGTTTCTAGTTTTAGTTTTAGATTCAGTTTTAGTTTTAATTTTGCTTTATTTTTTCCTGAAATGAGGAAAGTCATTTAAGCCGCATCCTACATTTTTGTAATAAATTATTTTTAGATTTAGCTAGTAGTATTTAAACCCTTCTCATGCATTTAGAGAAGGGTCCTAAAATTTGTCAAAAACTTGTCCTCAAAACATGCACTTTTTCACCCTCCGAGGAGGTTTTGATGAATGAATGGAACAAGATTTATTGATATCTACATTTAATATCTACTAGTAATGTTGCACTTTTGTACTCTTAGTGGATGTTAGATTAAGAAGAGATAGATCATTATTGCTGAAGTTCATGAGTAGAACTAGTTATAAATGGTAATTTTATCTCTTAAGTATTTCTTCTTATGTGTTAAGGTGATATTCATGTTCAATTATTTATATATGAATGCTTGAGTTATCATTTGGCACTTCTATACGGTGATAACTATTTATTTATGCTTAATATATGAGTAACTTATTATGTGATATGTTTTCCACAATTGTTTCGTCTAACTTTTTATACGAAATGGTTTATCTTTATTGAATTCTTTTC
This sequence comes from Pinus taeda, assembly GCA_000404065.3. Classification (NCBI taxonomy): domain Eukaryota; kingdom Viridiplantae; phylum Streptophyta; class Pinopsida; order Pinales; family Pinaceae; genus Pinus; species Pinus taeda. The sequence continues at coordinate 83,616 of APFE030716862.1, read as the reverse complement.
TCATAGCAATTGAATGATCTTTATTACCAATTTCCATTTGAAATCATTTTAGATTGCATGACTGAAAGATTAAATCCCGGGTTAGTTTTAGAATTAGATATTTCTGTTCATTAGATTAAAATTACATTAGGTTTAGAATAAAATTATTTTACTTAGAAATTATTAGAAAGGAAATATCAATTCTCAACACACACACACATGAATTTGGAAACTGGTCCCATATCCCCAGTTGGACGCACTATACTAAACGGAAAAGGAGCTGCTAACCAAGGTCCGGATCGGGTGGGTATCCCCCTTGTTGTAGACCCAATTTTTGAGGCTTCAAAAGGGCCATGGACATAGACTTCGTGGGAGAGAAGGACAAGTTTGTCCTTATCTATCTTGATGACATAACAGTTTTCTCCAGTAGTCACAAGGATCATTTACAACATTTGAGGAAGGTATTCCTGAAGTGTAGAAGGTTTGGAATTTCAGTAAATCCAAGGAAGTCGCAGTTTTCTCTCGAAGAAGGCAAACTTTTAGGGCATATTATTTCTGTTGCAGGCGCCAAAATTGATCCAGAAAGAGTTCAAGCAATACAGACATTGTCCATCCCAAGGTCAAAAAGGGACATTCAATCCTTTCTAGGTAGAATTAACTTTGTGAGGAGATTTATTCCAATCTTTGTAGAGCTATTAAAGCACATCACTTCCATGCTAAAAGAGGGGTCAGAGATAAAATGGACAGAGGCTGCAAGAAGATCTTTCGAAACCATCAAAATAGCTATCATGGAAGCTCCCACTTTAATCATCCTAGACTACACCAAGGAGTTTTATATCTTCTCTTTTTGCCTCTTCTGATACACTTGCAGCAGTCTTGTTGCAGAAAAATGGTGAAGATGTAGAGCACCGAGTGGCCTTCTTCAGCAAAACATTGAGGGATGCTAGATTAAGGTATGACCTTATTTAAAAACAAGCATATTCTCTTATAAAGTCCTTAAAGGCATTCTGAATTTACATTGTCCACTCCAAGGTGGTTGCCTATGTGCCTTCAGCTTCACTAAAGGATGTCCTAACCTAGACAGATGTTGATGGAAGGAGAGCCAAATGGATTGCAAAAATCATATAATTCGATATAGAGGTGAAGCCCACCAAGATTGTCAAAGGCAAAGGCTTGGCTAAGCTTATGGTCTAGGAAAATTGCAGTCTGCTGGACATAATTTGCATGAGCTTAAGTTCAGATGGAGAACAAATAGAGGAAGCAGCAGGAAAGCATGAACAGAACCAGTCTTTGGCTGAGAATTTGGCCACTTGTGTGTGGTATTCCAGTATAGTTCATTTCTTATTGAAGCTAGAAGTCCCTCCAGGGCTTAGTTCAGGACAGGCCAGGACCATTAAGCTTAGATCAGCTAAGTGTTGTATTAATAAGAACCTGCTTTATTGGAGGGACCCATATGGAATCCTCTTGAGATATCTAGACAAAGAACAATCTGTGGAAGTTATGCACTAGTTTCATTCTGGCATCTGTGGAGGGCATCATTATTGGAAAGCCACGACCCACAAGATCCTGAGGGTTGGGTATTATTGGCCTGCTCTATTCTCTGATGTGTTTTCATTTGTGAAATATTGTGACAAATGCCAGAGGTTTACAGGAAGACAACACCTGAAATATCTTCCCTTGAAGCCCATGCACACCCATGGTCCCTTCTAGTAGTGGGGTTTAGATTTCATAGGGGAGATTAATCCACATTCCAGTGGCCAACACAGGTGGACTTTAGTAGCCATTGACCATTTTACCAAATGGATTGAAGCGATACCCACTAATAACGCTGATCACCAGGTTGTCATGAATTTTCTAACCGAGAATATTTTCAGTAGATTTGGCTACCCAACCAAGCAAGTCACTGATAATGTAGCAGCTTTCAGAGCAAAGGAATTGGTGGACATGTGTGAATCAATGGGCATTCAATTGGTGCATTCTACCTCATACTATCCTCAAGGCAATGGCTTGGCAGAATTGTCAAATAAGAGCCTGGTAAGAATAATCAAAAAACTGTTGGAAGACAACAAAAGGAGCTAGGATTCCAAGCTAAAGTTTTCACTATGGGTTGACAGAGTTACCACCAAGAAATCCATAGGGAACTCTCCATTCAAGTTGGTGTATGGTACTACAATTGTTTTTCCTATCCAATTGACCCTCCCTATAGCCAAATTCTTACAAGAGGAGCTGGATGAAGGAGATGACATGGCAAGGAGGATGAGTGATTTGGTTAAATTCCACCAGATCAGGGAACAACTGATTGAGAAGTCAACAATGCATCAAAAGAAGATCAAGGAAGTCTTTGATAAAAAGGTGAAGATGGACAATTTTCAGGTTGGTGACTGGGTCCTCAAGTGGGATGCGTTCAAGGAAAACAAGGGTAATCATGGTAAATTTGATGCCTTGTGGACAGGACCTTTTGTCATTACTCATGCCCACACAAACAACACCTTCATCCTTCAGAATCTAGAGGGGGAAAGTGTTTTCGATGGCTGTTGGTACCATTTCATTGCCATCTTTTTCTTCTAGAAACACCATCATTTGTCTATCTTTTTCTTCCATAGACCCCTCATATCCATCGAAATTGATTAATTAATAGCATTATAGTTTTTAGTTTACATTAAAGTTAATTTGTGAATTTGTATGTTAAAAATTAGGAATTTTCAACAAAAAGATTATAGGAAGTCATGACATACTGCGAATGGTTTATGATATGACACGTGGCATGACAGGCAAGCCAAAGCAATGGATACGAACGAGATCTGGAATGTACATGCATGGTGAAAAATTGATTCAACAAAAAATCAAAAGCTCCTAGTTATGCGGTCAATGCTGGTGAAACCCAACCTTTTTGGTCACAAAGGCAGCAAAAAGCCATGGTTTCCCAAACCGGTTTCGTTTTGCTTTTGGAACTCGGTTTAGATTAGAAAGGACCAAAAATCACTCTTTTGTAAAATCAGAAACATCTGCTTAATGAATGTACATTCGATTTAGATAGGAGATAAGCAGATAAAGACTGCGTATTGTTTTGTTTCAAGGACGATTACTATTATTATCTTTGTGTATTGTTCCATAACAGAACTCTTGTATGTGATTGCAATCTTCAGAACTTAATTACAGTCACCGTGTTACTCCAACAATGTTTATGCATTAATACTCTCATTGCTTGAGGTTACTTCATTGTGCCATTGAAGTGTTGATGGGCCCTACGTGGATTGGTATACTGTTAATTTCATTTCCATAGCATTTTCGAATTTGAGTAGTGTGCATAGTGTTTAGTGTTATTTCCATGTCTGTGATTGTATCGATTTAATTAGAAATTCTTGCAAATGGTATTTATGGTGATAGCTCGAAGATTTGATTGTTAGATCATTGAACCATATCTTGTAAAAGATTTGATCCATCGTTAGATTTTAAAGCATCTCCATAGACTCTGTTTTCATGTATTTAAAATTCAGTGTGCTTTTGATTTTTCATGAATGCTTAAGTGTTATCTAGAAAGAGATTTTGTGCATAACATCCTTGTAAGAGGATTGAAAACTCAGTCTAGCAATACACTGTATCTTTAGGAAAGTTAGATAAATTAGGTGATTTGAGTGTTAAGGTGAGAGGAAACATATTTTAACCTCCTGTAAAGGAGTGTTGTAGCCTGTCACAGTAAACACTTAGTTAGGTATCCTTTTATGTCTATAGAATTTAGATACGTGCCTCTAAGTTTACTTACCTTGGTTGATAATAAATCTAGTCTAATCTAGCACCCTAGATTGGCCACTACATTTTGGCGCCATTGCCGGGGAGGCGCAGTTAGAGGATTTCGAAAAAAATCAAAATATAAAAAAAAAATTAAATAAACAAAAACAAACAAAAACACAACATATATTTTATTTTAATTGTCACTTTAGAAGTCATGTTTGCTTATGCCTAGATCTAGAGATAATGGAGGTAGATTCATAAAAACCCCCCATCCAAAAACTAACCTACCACTAGGAGCAGACCCTTTGGGAAAGACTGAACACACAACACTAGCTGAGGAAATCACCATACAAAAATTATAGGATAAACACAAATCAAGCCAAATACTTACACTTATTGAGAGACAAATCCTATTGGCACACGAATCATAGAAGAAACATCTCCCTGAATCTTCTACAAAGAGAGAAAGTAGAAAAATAGCTCAACAATCTCTAGAACAACTCTTTGGAACGAGTGACACTGAACAAGAAATTAAATCACCAGAGGAATCTACAAAAATGGTTGAGGAAGGAGGAGGATCAGCAAGAAGACCCACTCCTAAACAACAACAAAATCAAAGAGAGGAGGAAGAGTCAACCTTTAAATTTCCTATCCACGAACCAGAAGACAATCATGATGAGGAAATAAAAATGAAAAACATACCTCCTTCCGTGTTACCAAACTTTTATGGCATGGCTTCAGAAGACCCAAATTTCATTCTTGTTTGAGTTTGACATTGTATGTCAAACATATGGTTACACAGATGATTCCCATAGGCTTAGACTCTTCCCAGCAACATTAAAGGCATCAGCACTAAAATGGTTCATGGGACTTGGTGAGCATGCAATAACTGATTGGGATGGCATGAGAAGAATATTCCTAAGGAAATACCAACCTTATTGTAGATCAAAGGATTCTAAAGATGATATCTTTAGGACGAATCAACAAGAGGATGAAAGTTTAGAAGAGTACTTGGAATGATTTGCCTATAATTTACAAAAATCAAAACGTCGATCCATGACTCTTGATCTCATTAGAACAATATTTTTGAAGGGCATTCGAGAGGAATACTTAGATGATCTTAATTTGATGGCCAAAGGTGATATTTCCACCTTACCTTTCGAAGAGATTGCTGATCTATGTGAAAAGTATTCTAGGAGCAAAGCCAAAATTGGAAATAGGACCATATCATCCAAAGCCACAAAATCTGCTTCAGCAAGTGTCACACGAGTTGAAATAGGAAATTTGTTAGAGATTCAAAACAGATCTATTGAGTACATTAGGGACTCAAATTGACACTCTTAAAGCTAAGAAAAGACAAGAGGAGGAAGATCAAATGATGGCTATCTTTTGTCCAAAATGCCGAAAGAAACATGCCTTAAAAGATTGCTCATTAGAAAACATTCAAGTTTGTGCCTTTTGTACTGAAAATCATGATATATTTCATTGCTCTAAAGTCAAGGTTTTGCAGAAATGTAATGTGGAAGCTAATACAAATATGGAGAATGTGTATTTCATGGGTGCAAAGAGACGATGGCAGCCAAGACCTCCACCTCAAGGTATGTTCCCAAACCAGAATTTGCTATTTCCTGCACATGATTAGATGTATGCTCAGAATTCATGGAATGTACCCATGCCATGGCAGCACCAAAGTTACCCCCAACGACAATGGAGACCATCTCAACAATACTCTCAACAATATCAACCATACCCTCAACCATACCAACCATATTTGCAACCATATCAACAATATCATCAGCCATATTCGCCATATCCTCAATCATATCAGCAATATCCTCAGCAACAAGTTGTTTACCCACATCAACCCCAACCCACTCAACAAGCATTGTCTTCTCCTCCACCAATAAATCCACCACAATTACAACTTCCATCTAATCCACAACCTCCTAGACCTACTCAAATCCCTGCTCAACCTGTACCAAATCCAAATAACAGAGCAGAGAGACTAGCTTACAATGTAGATGAGGGACCCTCATATCTCACATTACCCTTGCAAAATATCAATTTGAGGTCTGGTAAGGTACTCCACAAAGAATCTCCAGCAGTTGATAAACAAGAAGAAAACGAAGAAAATGAAAATGAAACTCCCATTCAAAGGAAACCAAATGATGACATCAAAAACAAATAAATGCAACCGTTGCATCCACCACCTTTTCCAGACCGATTGGTCCAAACAAAACTCCCCATGTCTATACCACAGTTTGATGTTTTAGATGAGCTAAAGAATGTCTATATAAAAATTCCGCTACTACAAGCCATAAAAGACATTCCCATATATACTAAAGCCATCAAAGAACTGTGCCTTAAAAAGCCTACTAGGAAAAGAGTTGATCCACAAACCATTCATGTTATTGGACATTTAGATGGCCTTATGACAAACACCATTTCAATGGAAAAGTATGTTGATCCTGGTATTCCCAAAGTCACTACAATCATTAACAACATACATATTCCAAACACCTTAATTGACCTTGGGGCCATAATAAATGTGATGACTCTTGAAACCATGAAAACACTCCAGCTCACAAACTTGCAGCACACAACAATTGTTCTAGAACTTGTTGATAGGTCTAAAGTGATTCCTGAAGGGATTTTGGAGGACATAATTGTTTCACTGGACTCTTGGGAGTATCCAGTGGACTTTTTAGTTCTTCAGCCAAAATCCAATTTAGGAGGACACCCTATCATCCTTGGTAGACCATGGTTAGCAACTGCTGATGCATTCATAGGATGTAGATCGGGTAATATGATCATTTCACGAGGAACTGAAAGAAAACAACTCACTCTTTACCCATCAGCACAATCACTAGTAGTAGCACACAATTTATGGATTGATTATAAATACAATGATAAGGAAGAAGTTCAGTCTGTTTTCAGCATCAACCAAATCTATGATTTTCAAGAACATAATAATGATGATTTGGTAGAATTGTTCCTTTCTCGACCTGATGTTTCCGAAGAATTGAGAAATGACCAATACCATGCTACAGATGAACTTTTGACACAAAATTTTTAGGAAACATGCACCATTCATTCTTTGCAAACAACATTTCACAACATTTTTCCTATCCAATCTATCACAAACACACAGAGCAAGACCATAGAGATTAGTCCAAGAAAAGCTTTGAATATTGGCACTCACCTAGACTCATCTCAGGAAGAGAAATTGATTCAATTATTGAGAAAATATCAGAAAGCATTTGCTTGGGACTACACCGATATGCACAAAATCCACCCTGAAACATGCACTCACCATATTTATGCAGATAGCAATATCAAACCAGTGAGGCAACCACAGAGACGAATGAATCCCATGCTATAGGATATTGTTAGAGAGGAATTACAAAAACTTTTGAAAGTCAATTTTATCTATCCTATCTCTGACAGTCAGTGGGTATCCCCATTGGTAGTAGTGCCCAAGAAAAATGGTAAGTGGAGGATTTGTGTTGACTACAGACAATTGAACAAAACAACCCTCAAAGATTATTTCCCACTACCATTTATTGACCAAGTGCTAGACACATTAGCTGGGAAATCATCATTCTCTTTTCTTGATGGTTTTAGTGGCTACAACCAGATCAGGATAACCTTAGAGGACTAGGACAAAACCATCAAGAGGATTTGGAGGATTTGTGTTGACTACAGACAATTGAACAAAACAACCCTCAAAGATTATTTCCCACTACCATTTATTGACCAGGTGCTAGACACATTAGCTGGGAAATCATCATTCTCTTTTCTTGATGGTTTTAGTGGCTACAACCAGATCAGGATAGCCTTAGAGGACCAGGACAAAACCACCTTTACTTGTCCTTGGGGCACCTATGCTTATAATGTTTTTCCATTTGGACTTTGCAATGCTCCAGCTACATTTCAGAGAGTTGTATTAACTATTTTTGCTGATTTAGTTCATGATTGTGTTGAATTTTATATGGATGATTTTTCAGTGTATGGTGATTCATTTTAGTGTGCATTAACGAATCTTGAAAAAGTTTTGAAGAGACGTATTGAATCTAATATGTCCTTGAGCAACGAAAAGTGCTTTATGATGTTAAATGAAGGGATAGTATTAGGACACTATATTTCTTCTCAAGGCATTAAAGTTGATCCATCAAAAATCCAGATCATTGTCGATTTGCCAATTCCGAAGACTCAAAAAGAGGTAAGAAGTTTTCTTGGGTGTGCAAGCTATTACCTTTGTTTAAGCTTTACCTTTGTTTAAGATTCTAGTCAAAGATGCACCTTTCAACTGGAATGATAATTGTCAGCAAGAATTTGAAACACTTAAAGAAAACTTATCAACCACACCAGTCTTAAAAGGACCTAACTGGAACCTACCATTTCACATCTTTACAGATGCATCTGATACTGCAGTAGGTGCCTCATTAGGCCAAAAAGAGGAGTCTTGTCATCATGCCATCTATTTCATTAGTAAAAATCTAACACCTGTAGAATTAAACTACACAGTCACAGAAAAAGAAATGCTTGCAATCATACATGCTGTGAATAAATTCCGACATTATATAACTGGTTATGAGGTTTTGTACATAATGATCACTTTGCCATTAAGTATTTAATGAATAAACCAATCACTAATGGCAGAGTTACTAGATGGCTATTATTATTACAGGAATTTAATATCACAGTGTTAGATAGACCAGGTAAGGAGAATTAGGTGGCAGATTTTCTTTCTAGACTGCAAAATCCAGGTGAGGTTGTTCGGTTGAAGATTCTTTTCCAGATGAAATTTTTTTTGCAATTTCAATAGTGAATCCTTGGTATGCTGGACTTGGCCAATTATTTTTTCCACAGGAAGAACACCTCCATATTTTACTCCAAAGGAAAAGAAGAGGCTAATCAAACAAAGTGCTCGATACTCATGGGTTAATGGAGATTTATTTTACACTGGTTATGATATGATTATTAGACGATGTGTAAGAAATGATGAAATAATTGATATTTTAAAATCTTGCCATGATGAACTGTGTGGTGGGCATTTTTCAGCTAAAAGAACAACATTCAAGATTCTTAGTCTTGGATACTACTGGCCATCTATTTTTAAGGATTCCAAGAAGTACGTGAAGAGTTGTGATAACTGTCAAAGAATGGGTAGGCCAACAGCTACATATGAGATGCCACTTCAGCCTCAAGTACACCAAGATCCATTTGAAAAATGGGCTCTAGATTTCATAGGACCCATCAATCCAACTTCCAAAGGTAAGAAGTACATCCTAGTATGTACTGATTACGTGACAAAATGGGCTGAAGCCAAAGCACTAGTCCGGGCAACTGAACAAACAATGGTAAAATTCCTTTTTGAAGAAATTTTTGTAAGGCATGGAGTACCAAGGGAGATAGTGACAGATCAAGGTACTCAGTTTACTTCAAAGCTAGTTAAAGACATCACATAAAAATATCAAATCAAGCACAGAAGAAGTACACCTTATCATCCACAGGCCAATGGCTAGGTGGAATCCACAAATAAAACATTGGAAGGAATTATCACCAAGACTGTAGCAATGAATAGAAAGAAATGGGAAGAGAAGCTCAAAGATGCACTTTGGGCCTATAGAATCACGTGGAAGAATACTACAGGATTTACACCATATCAGTTGGTGTATGGCAAAGAGGTAATGCTTCCTATTGAGTTTCAAATACATACTTATAAAATGGCTACAGATTTAGGACTTGATCTTAATGAAGCACAACAAGAAAGAATTCAGCAGTTGAACCAGCTGGATGAAATGAGGTAGCAAGCAGAGGAGACAACACTCCTAATGCAAAAACAAAGGAAGCAGTGCCATGATGCACATATCAAAAATAAATAGTTCAAAGAAGGAGACTGGGCTTTACTCTTTGACTCTAAATTCAGAGATCATAAAGCCAAATTTACCACCCATTGGATGGGCCCATATGAAATAGTTCAAGTTTATGAGAATGGGTCAGTCAAGCTTATTACCATTGATGGAGAAGGTCACCCCTTTCTTGTCAATGGCCATAGGTTGAAAATCTATCATAAGCCCATCACCAAAGAGGATTTTCTTCAAACTGTATCTCAGCAAAAGGAGGTTGAGATATTGCAGCATTTAGCTGTAGTATCATTACCTTAGTTCATTTAAAAAAAAAAAATACAATTTAAAAATAAAAAAAAATTAAATAAATAAATTAAAATAATAATAATAATAATGGTTTAGATGTGAAAACTAGACTTTGGCACACTCTAACCCAGAATTCTTACTTGAAAACCAATTCTTTGGCTGGTAAGAATTCCTTGTTCTTTTTGTTTACTGTTTGATTCATCGCTTCAATAATGACTTGAGGACAAGTCAAAGCTTTAGTGGGGAAGAAGCATCAGCATTTTGGTTTTCCTTATCTCATCTCCTCATTGTAAATTCTCAAAGAGTTTGTTTCAGCATTTCAGTAATTGAATAAAGAAGTTGTTTTTGTCTTTGTTCTAATCAAAGTAGGGACCTGTTTAAGCAATATGCAATAGGACTTGTTCAGAAGACTATGTTACCAGCACCAACATTAGAGGGACCTGTTCAACAAACATCAAAGGGACCTGTTAAAGACTGCTATCTCAAGATACTTCAGCAAAGCTTCAACAAAGTTTCAACAGAGTTCAAAGGTTGCCTATCACCGAGGCTCCATCAACACCAAAGATCAAGGAAGCTGCACACATATAGTTCTCTTCCAGATTTCAAAGAAGCTGCACAAACATTCTCCAGATCTCAAAGGGACCTGTTGTATCCAAATTCATCTCAGAAGGGACCTGTTATGGACAGTGAAGATTAGTCGTATCTGAACAAGAAATATTAGTCCTACCTATGCATGCCAACTCAACTCTTGATCAACTAATAAAGTGTAATGTATGGTTGTAATTTTTATTTTTAACATTTAAATTCTTGGATTATTTTAGTGTTAAATGTGATGACTATGACTGCTTATGATCAATTTCAAAAACACCCCTATACCCATCACCCTTGTCACATTCCTAATTCCTATCATTTCCCAACACTCTAGCCTATCCCCATACTCCTCCTACAATTTTTTAAATCTTCTATTGCACCACCCTCCAAGCCTTGTTATTAACTTCTCATTCTTCTTACTATCGGTCCAACATTTTCCTAATCAAAAGTACCAATGAGCAAGGGACAGGTGGTGAACCATTGGTGAGCCAAGTGTTAAGCGATTTCATTCATTGTTTTTGAATCGGCTAAGTTATAACATGATCGTTCGACCCAAGTCGACTCATGCAAACAACTATCTGTTATCATACTCCAGTACTCCATACATGCTTATGGCATTCTCATGATGGTACTCATACAACCCAGTACAGCTACTTCTCTGTCTTTGTAATATGAATACGCTCTGTTATTATCATTATAGTGAAATGGGTCAAGTCAGTTGTTAAAGTTCCATTTCATTCTCAGTTTGTAAAAAGGGCATTCCATACTAATAACTCAAATGTTGTGATTTCAAAAAAAAAAAAAGGTCGAGAACAGTAAGTGCTACGAAAGGAAAGCACAGTAATTGGGCTCACAAGTTTCCATCTCCACCATAATTCAAGGACATTAATCTAGTCACTGCCTAAGCCATTGAAGAAGCTGATCTCGAAGAACAGAGGGTGCTACCAGGTCGGTTTTGTGGAGCGAAAAACAAAGGTAACAAATCAGGAGACCCTTGTTGAATTATTAAGCATAAACGAAGAGGGTTAGAGGAGGAGTTTCTCTGTCAAAATGTCTAATAGAGTATAGCCTAACACATTTGATAGTTCCCAGTATCATGATGACTGCATTACAATTTTAAGGGAAAAGCAATGGCTACCATTCTTGGAGAAGTTTAATGGGAGCAATGAAGAAGTAATTAAGCAGTTTGCCTTTACATTTAATGGAGAGAAAGCATTGATATGCAACTTCTCATTTAGGATTTTAGAAGACACCATAGCACAATCCTTGGGGATTAGCCCAAAAGGAGAAAATTATTTCAAAACAAAACAATTCAAGGAAAAATCATGGACCCAATTCATGTCTAGGTCGAGGGTTTCATCTGTTAACTGGAAAAAGGGTGTTCCTAGGAGCTGGCGGATGCATCGATGGGATGAAATGGTGTATATCATTCAGAAATTTGTTACGTGTGAAGGTCGTTACATCATAGTCTATTTATACCACATCAAACTCCTATTGCATTTAAAACGGAAATGCACCATTAGTTTACCATATTTCCTCTTGCAGAGCTTGACTAAGATGTCAAAAACTATTCAAAAGCAAAACGATAATGAGGACAAAAGCTTGTATCATTTTGGGTTAATTAAAATTCTAATTGAATTTGAAGTGCAGAGAAGGGGAAAAACATGGAAGGAATTTCTGGTTTCCAATCAAATCAAAGATGGAGAGGATGAACAAGAACAACAAGAGCACTCAGGATTTATGCTTGACATTGATGAAGAAATCCCTGTGCGCAAGTCAAGCAATGTCCCTCCACCCAGTAGTAGTGTAAGGACGAGAAATATGAGGCAAGAAGTTGCCCAGAAAATTGAGCAAGACAAATTTTCACTACATATACAAGAAGATCCAGGAGAGTACAAAAGACCCAGCCACAAGAAGATCAACTAGAGTCAAATGCACATGCACCGATGGACATCGAGAGCAGTGCTCATTCACAGCCTCGACCGGAAGCCGAAATGGAAGTTGAGAGCAACAACAGGCAAGGAAAAGAGTCACCACCTATAATCAAGAAACAAAAGAGGTTAGAAAAACAAATTGAAAAGTTAAAATAAGAACTGATGGAGGCCAACATGCTGGAGAAAGTCATCAAGAGGGAGAACGAAATGTTGAGAACTCAGAGTAAGAAAACCCAACAGAAAAATGGGAAGCTTAAGGAGCAAATCAAATAGATCAAGGCTGAACAAACTGACATTTGCAAGTGGGCAACCAAATGGTATACCCAAAAGAAATCCCTCAAGGAGAAATACAAGAATTTGAAACATGGGCTCCAGATTCAGAAGGATGCCCAAGCTCAGAAGAACATAGATGCATTGTTACAAGAAGCAGAGGTACAGGCAAGAACAGAGTATAGAGGCAGTACATCAGGATTATCATGAGGACATGCTAAATCATTGAGCTTGGGGGAGATGTTGGTACCATTTCATTTCCATCTTTTTCTTCTAGAGACACCATCATTTGTCTATATTTTTCTTCCATAGACCCCTCATATCTATTGAAATTGATTAATTAGTAGCATTATAGTTGTTAGTTTACATTAAAGTAAATTTGTGAATCTTTATGTTAAAAATTAGGAATTTTCAACAAAAAGATTACAGGAAGTCATGACATCCTGCAAATGGTTTATGATCTGACACGTGGCATGACAGGCAAGCCAAAGAAATGGATAGGAACGAGATCTGGAATGTACATGCATGGTGAAAAATCGATTCAACAGCAAATCAAAAGCTCCTGGTTATGCAGTCAATGCTGGTCAAACCTAGCCTTTTTGGTCACAAAGGTAGCAAAAAGCCATGGTTTCCCAAACCGGTTTCGTTTTGCTTTTGGAAATCGGTTTAGATTGGAAATGACTAAAAATCACTCTTTTGTAAAAGCAGAAACATCTGCTTAATGAATGTACATTCGATTTAGATAGGAGACAGGTAGATAAAGACTGCGTATTGTTTTGTTTCAAGGATGATTACGATTATTATATCTATGTATTGTTCCAAAACAAAACTCTTGTATGTGATTGCAATCTTCAGAACTTAATTACAGTCACAGTGTTACTCCAAGATTGTTTATGCATTAATACTCTCATTGCTTGAGGTTACTTCAGTGTGCCATTGAAGCGTGGACGGGCCCTACGTGGTTTGGTATACTGTTAATTTCATTTCCATAGCATTTTCGAATTTGAGTAGTGTGCATAATGTTTAGTGTTATTTCCATGTCTGTGATTTTATCAATTTAATTAGAAATTCTTGCAAATGGTATTTATGGTGATAGCTCGAAGATTTGATTGTTAGATCATTGAACCATATCTTGTAAAATATTTGATCCATCGTTAGATTTTAAAGCATCTCCATAGACTCTGTTTTCATGTATTTAAAATTCAGTGTGCTTTTGATTTTTCATGAATGCTTAAGTGTTAGCTAGAAAGAGCTTTTGCGCATAACATCCTTGTAAGAGGATTGAAAACTCAGTCTAGCAATACGTTGTATCTTTAGGACAGTTAGATAAATTAGGTGATCTGAGTGTTAAGGTGAGAGGAAACATATTTTAACCTCCTGTAAAGGAGTGCTATAGCCTGTCACAGTAAACACTTAGCTAGGAATCCTTTTATGTCTATATACTTTAGACACGTGCCTCTAAGTGTACCTACCTTGGTTGATAATAAATCTAGTCTAATCTAGCACCCTAGATTGGCCACTACAATGGCCCAATCAATGGGTGTTTTCTCAAGCTTTATTTTCTTTAAGGTTGTAAAAGCCTTAGCTTTGAAAATAGGTTTTTGTCTAAGTTTTTATTTTTATGCAAAATTGACTCCATGCCCAATGGAACACTAGGAGGAATATTTGATTTTGGTTTTATTGGAAAGGAAGTGATTTAGAGTTCTTGAAACCTCACAGGGAGGCTTTCATCCCCAGAAGGAGCCAATGTTAGCCCTGAGGTGCAGTGCTATTAAGTTTGAAGATTAAAGGAAGAAGATGGTTTGCTTTGCTTTCTTGGAAAGGCCCCCCACACAGGCCATCAATCCACTTTCCCCACACTTTCACTTACATTTTATCCCACTCATATCTTAACCTGGCCCTCACTTCATAACAAAACCCTCTTCCACCTTAGCCCTAAATAAATTAACCCAAAACCCCGAAAAACCTTACCTTTCCATCCATACGTGCCCTCTGCACATTTCTTGAGGACATCCTGTACCTCTGTACCCCTTCTGCCATTGATCTCTCCTGCCAATCTAATGGCCCATGTTTTAGCTAATCAACGAGACATGCTTAATCGATCTCCACCATTAGATCACTCCTGCTAGATCTAACGGTTGTTTCTCTTATCATGCGGGAAACCAGGCAGAGGAGTGCCCGCTCGATAAAGGTAGTTTCTCTCTCTCCTCCTCTGCTACGTGGCATGCAATGAGTGGCGTTAGGTAGACTCCACCCTTTACCACTTACCACCCGAGAAGAACCCAATAAAAACCATAACCACCCAAACCAAACCAGCCCCGGTTGATATTGCCCAAGCACCTCCTCTGCCCGATAGCCGTCTGATCTGTCCACCGAGATCCAACGGCTCAGACTTTTCCACTCCCGCCAAAGACCACAAGCCTCATGCAATCGATCCCCTCCATCCATTTCTTTTGATATAGTTGCCCTCGTTCATGATCACTCCTGCTTATCCTTTGCTACCCTGCCATTACTCTGTTCGTTCGATTTAAATTCATACAAAAGCTACCCGCTTGTCCTCTGCCATCCTGCCATTACTCTGTTCTTCCTAATTATCACATCCAACCATCCATGCACCTCATACTCTACTTCATACTAGTTACTTGAGGAGGAAGGTGGTTGACTCTTTCAGTATTGTGATAGTTAGGCAGCTGAATTGAATTAACAGAAAGTATGGCCGAATGAGGAAGGACACAGCAGGATACAAGCAAACAAAATTAAATAGTCATGGAGCCTCACTAGCACAATCAGGCTAGCCACCTAACAGGGTAGTGCTGTACCAGAATTAATTACCATTTTTGTGATGGAAGGAAAATTGTGTCCTTGTATGCAATCAAGCAGTTAAAGATAGTGGGGATAGATTAAGGCACCTGGAGCCCTAGAAAGCTCAAGGGCACTGTAAAGAGCTATAAATAGCTAAAAGTAAGATGTAATCAGGGTTCAACTTCTAGAGAATATAGAGACTTTGCTACTCAAGCTTCTCATCTTCATTCATTAGTAATACAAGCCTCTTTTGTTGTCATATGTATAATATCCCAATTTCTCTTTTGTTCTAAGATTGCACTTGAACAGGTTGTTCAGGTTTCTTTTGTGTCTAATGCCAGATAATTGTCATCTTATCTCTACATTGATGTATTAGATACGCAAGTTTCATTTACTTTTTGTAGCTGTCCATCATATGTTTATATATTTATCTACTGGTATGGTTAGTATTCTCTATTCATTCACCTAATCTACAAACTATTGAGCATTGGTGGTCTAAAGCCTTGAAGGTTGAGGGTGTTCATGTATGTCTTGAGTAATGACAGAGTCAAAGTGGTTATCTAGCTTGATCCAGATCATTATTTATTCATATAGTTCACAGAACAATATTGAAGATTATATGTTACCAGGCATCTCCGAGCTGCAACCTAGGAGAGTTTCCTGGACTGATAACAGGTCTAGCAGAACTATTACCTGGAGTGACTTTTTTTTGAATGCCATTTTCCATATTTTTAAGTTGATGACCCCATTCATGTCCATGGCCCAATCTATTCCTAGAAATGTAGGGTATGGATTACTGTCATCAACAATTTCTATTACCTCGAAGTCGGTTTGTGTACTTACAGCTTCAATGTCCACTATCACCCTTTGTAGTTGTCCCATCGGTAAGATCTTTGTTGGTTGGCCATCCATAGTTGAATAGGAGACCACTGTAGTGTGGGCCTACCCATGTGTTCCCACGTTTTCTTAGGAAACACATTCGCATCCGACCCTAAATCCAGGATGACCTGGTCCATCTTATACTTGCAGATTTGTGCTGTCATTCACATCTCCCATCCAGTGTGCAGAGCATGTTTTCCCAATTTTTGGACTATGCGTGGCTCCCCTAACCCTGCGCACTTAGTGATCAGCTCTTGCAGCTTTTAACTACTTTATTGTTGCCCAAAAACTTCATACATGTCTCTAAAAAGGTGGTAAGCATAGAGGGATCCATTCCCAACTCAATTGGATCCCTTCTACCTAGAGTAAAGACTTCCGTGAAGCTCTTCTAAGCTTCCTTAGATGTCTTATTCACCTATTCCATCTCAAAGTTAGGTTCCCTTGTAAGGGCATCATGACCCTTCTCATCTTCTGTAGGCTATTTCAGCGCATCTCTTCTTGTAACTGTGTCGCCCCTTAGTACCATGTTTATGCTAGGGTCCTCTTTGCGCAGTTGCGACTTCATCATTTGTATGTTTTGAGTTGGGGTGGGCTGTAATACCCCCTTTTCGTGCATCTGGGAAATTAGGGTCAAACAATCTACCATTTCATTGTCAAACTGCTCACAGAATGGACATGATATTCTCGTAGGGTTAGTACAATCACGAGCATAATGCCCCAGCCTGCAGCAATTATAACAGATCAGCTGTCTGCAGCCCTATCCAGGCCCCATTCCTCTTCCTTATCTGTGTCCTTGGAATCCCCTGCAGGGCCTTGTGGCTAGGTCAAAACCTCGTGCCTTAGTCTGCATTCAATAGGTTAGGGTCCTCTATATCATTAGCTTGTAGCTTTGACAACTTCAGTCATCATGACCTGCTGACATGCAAAAGTTGCAATGTAACTGCTATGGAGTCTGGGTATACTTTTGCAATAGGTGGCAGTTGTCTGTTGCGTGCTTTCCTCCTACTTGACAAATCATGCACCATAGGGCATGCATTGCACTAGGTTCTACTTGTACCTCCAGCCTTAATGGCATTGGCCTCCCTCTCGCCAGATAATTTGCAAATACGGGGTAGTGGTCTTTTTCATGACCATGACCTTTGCATTTGATGCATCCTACTTCTGTACGCGCCTTCAGTTGGGGCACCCTTTTTTGCTTCAAGATTTTCATTTCTAAGCATATGTTTTGTAGTTGTGCGTGGATTTTCTGAACTCCAAACCCTGGATCTTGTATTGGAGTTTCATGCAACCTCATCGTTGTCTCCAATGCTTCAGCTTGGGTTGAGATCTTTTGCTGTGATAGTGTCGTCTTGAGATGTGGTGTCAATGATCCCAAAAACGACACATAGTGTTGCACATCCATTAGCATCATGTTTTCCTCACGGATTGTACTTTTAAATCTCTGATATAGATCCCATGGGGTTTCACCATGCATCACGCAATATCCTTGAACTCGATGATCGACTACGTTTCCGATTTTGGTCAGCTAAATTCTTTGTTCAACGCATCTTGAATCGCCACTATTCCCACATTCTAGTGATTGCTAGAGTACTTTATATACCATGTCAATGCGTGGTCCTGCAGCGTGCTCACTAGAGAAGCCTTTTTGATGTTTTCATCTGTTACGTATTGGGCGTGCCATACAACCTTTACCATGAACTAGAACTGATCTGGTTCCTCATTTCCTACGCCTCTAAGTACCAACAACTTGATCGCACCTGCCATCCCAACCCTCGGTGGTGGTGGTGGTGGAGAAGGTGAAGATGGGTTGGATGTAGGTGAAGTAGGTGATGGCGTGGATAGCAGTTGTATCAGTGGAATGCGCTGCTTCATCAATCAGACTATGCTTCTCGAAGAGAACCTTGCGAGCTCCTCCTCGCTTTCTCACGAGAGTGAAATAAGAGGATTATTTTCTAATCCTTTGGTCCCTCGATAGCCTCTTCTGCTCCTCATCACCCCAGACATCAATGGATGCACATAACCCATTTTTCACATAACAACATTTTAATCCAAGTATTCAATGATTTGATGTACTTACCCTGGGGTCCTTGGAGAAAGTGCCTTTTTGCTTCATTGTAACTCATAGTTGTGTCTATCACGAACTCGGTTATAAACCCTCCTATTATTCGATCCAACCAATGATCTAATGCCCGTGCGATTTTATCTTCAGATGCTTCCAACCTACGCACCAATTCTAGCATCCACACGATGGGCTGATCTAGTTGAAACCTTCCCTGACTATTAGCTAGCCTCACGATCCACTCATACAGTTCTGTCGAGAAAGACACGAAAAAGATCTCATGGATTTCTATGTATATGTAGCGATCTAGTCACCTTTCCTCAAATATCTGTGGGTTTTTGTTTTATTGTACCACGAATTCATCCAGCTTCTGATCCAACCAATCTTCAAGTTCTTTCTTCATAGGGTTCCAATGTTCTAACATTAGATATCCCTTAGGCAGATCCCGGTCCCAGCAACGGAACCATTTGTTGGCTTATTGGGCTCTAACCCAAGTTTAGAAGAGTTATTAGCCAAACAAATCCCGCAGCTACTGGCCCTTTTGACAACAACCCACTGAGCGTGGACTGAGTTCTCACTCAAGGTAGCAGGGGAGGGTGCTAGAACTAGTTTTCCGCACCCTTGGGATGTTTTGATGTGGTCTGGAGGGGTCATGAACCGTTCTGTGGCCTCGCACCACTCTATATTATTATCGAGCTTCCCCGTAGATTTGCGCGGGTGTACTTTCTTATTATTATAGATCTGATCTTCATGTTATAGTCTTTAAGCAAACATTTAACAATAAAACCTAGTGCGTGCAATTTTAAAAGGATATAAACTCATATAACAGATGCATAAACCAGAACACAATAGATCCGCGATACTTCAGAAACCTATCTTTATTAAAATCTTCTGTTAATACAACCAGATCTGCCCTACGCACTCAGTTGCAGGGGTCTGCGCACACAGTGGCAAACTCTACCAGGCTTCTACGCACACAACTGTAGAGCCTCTATCTATCTACCAACACCCTTGACTCAGACTTATAGACGCAGATAATACTGTCTTCACAAACCCATAACACCAAGATCCAAAACAAAAACTTCTCCAAAAACTAACCTCTAGCCATAGAGCCTTGCTCTATTTATACATTACCATGGTTCGTGGACCATGGGCAGGCCATCTCACTTCATATTATTTTTCATTATTCTCAGGTGGACAACCCTTTGAGTTGACTCATTACAATTCGCGCTTCGCGCACCTTGCGGAGTCTTTACTATACTTTTCCCCAAAATTGTGGACTTTGAGTCCCAAAACCGTTACGTGGGGCCTCCACTACCCAACACATGTAGAGTGTCTCCTACTTTATAGGAGCCCTAGTTGAGTTTATTTTGAGTTGTAATTAATTAATTCAGTTTAATTGAGTTAAAGTAAGTTAAACTAGTTCCAACTAATGGAGAAGCTAGTAGGAGGTTAGGCAGTGGGGTGTTGCTTCATGTGTTCAACCAATTAACTGATGATTCACTCATAAATAAATCATGCATGTCAGATCTAAGAGTTACCCAATTGATATTGGAGTTCAATGGCAATGTACTATTAGTTGTATAATCATCTGAATTGTACAATTGGTGCATGCAGTCAAAGGAAGGCCTATAAGGATTACACAATTCATATTGAGGAATTTCCCTAATTAATAGGGGGATAATTCCCAAGGAAACAATGCAAGGAATTACGTACCTGGGAAAGGAAAAATTTGTTTAAGTATTGGATTAGGCTTGTCTAGGAAGCTGTGAGACAGATAAAGATAATGCATAGGTTGCTCAGGCTTGAGAAAGGCACTGTAATCTTTTCGTATTTTCTGACTAATGCAATATAAAAATAGAAGGGGTTTTTAGCTATGGCTTTTCCCAGGAAATCATTGTGTAATGTGTTGATTTAATTATTTTTCTTGTATGCTTCATGATTCCTTGATCAATTAATTGTTTCCACTGATGAGTAGAATCGATTCAAGTCTTTTGTTTTAGAAAATTACATAAAAAATTACATAAGCAGGAGGCTAACTTAACTATCTCAACCATTTCTTCAAAACTAACTTTGGCATTGATAAACCAAGATATAACTATGGGAATATCATTCTCTCTCTCTTGGTTTATGTGTGCTTGACTCCTTATATTTGATAGCTTATGTTGTTTTGGTTAGAGTATAGTTTTCCATAAGGGTGTCTAATATATATATAATATATATATATACAAATAGTTTATGTTGTTTGGTTAGAGTATTGTTTTTCATAAGGGTGTTCTAATATATATATATATCTATATATATATATATATACAAATAGCTTATGTTGTTTGGTTAGAGTATTAGTTTCCATAAGGGTGTCTAATATATATATATATATATATATATTCTAAGTTGTATAAGTCCTAAGACAACTGCACATTTAACCTTTGGATTGAGTAACTGCGACCTAGGGGCATCTCAGTTATTAAAATCACATGGGGGTTGCACCCATCTTGGGCTGCACCCATCTTGGGCTGCACCAACCCTTAACATGATTTGATTTTTGCTCATGAACTTTCAAATCATTGACCTTAACACCACAAAGTGCCTTAATAGTACACCCATGCCACTATTTATTCTATGCCCCATGGGGATAAGGGTGTCTTCATTAATTCAATTTAATAATCAAATATATTCACCATGGCTAACCAACATATTTAATATTCTCATAAACTTTTAAACTTTTATCCTAAAGAGGATGGACCACCAACTAAGAGATGTAGGATAGCTTCATTAATGGAGGACTTAGACCACACTTAGGTTGAATAGGATAACCTTGATCCTCAAGGGGAAGATAGTTATTGTTGAAGTGAATGATGAAAGTACACTACCACATAGCAACCCATATTTGACTGATCCTTTTGGCCTTGTACTTGTGCAACTAAGACCTTCGGATTATGAACCCTTTCTTTGTTCTCTCATCATAAGTCTGGTGGGATAAGTACATCCACCAGGTGGGAAATGGGTCCCTATCATCTTCTACATTGATAGTATCCTTTGTCATGTCATTATTACCACCACTTAGTGTGATAGGGACCACTCCTCCTACTTTGCAAACACATTTTTCCTCTTCATGGGGAATTCCACCAGTCACTTTTGTGACCCCTACAGGTTTTCCAATTTTCTTTACATCTATGCCTTTGTCCAACTTTGTGTTTGGAATGGGGGAAAACCATTTTCAACTAGTAGGAGCTACAGTTCTTACTCCTATATCATTTATATGTATGATTCCTTTACCTATTATGAGAGTTACTACTTTGGGGAACATGCATAAGGCGTTGGGAGTTTGATAATACTGAGAGGGGAGGTTGAATCAATATTGTGCCAATGGATCAACAATTACTAGATTTTTTCCTTGTTTTACAAAATTAACCATACATTTGCAAATTATGCCCACTGAACTCAACATAATCATTTGTAGGGCATGTTTCATCCTATTTTTATATTGGAATCCACAAAGGATCTATGCTTATCAACTAAATACAAAACATTGCTAAACCAAAGAATTCAATCTCCATCACATCTTCTATTCATTAATCACAAACAAAAAAATCATAAAAAATCTCTCGCATACAATCATACATCATTAATAAATATACATGGCATCACACTCATACATAGACCTCTCCCTTTGTTCATACATCAAAAACTCAACAACAAAAAACAACACACTTAGCCATACACTCTCACTCTAGCAACTACAACATACATAATGTGGCATATATTCATAACATACCACAACCAATACATGGTAGCCATACCTTCAAATATATCAACCCTACAGACACACTATTAGCACATAAACATTCCAACACCGATCGTATATTTCTGCCCATACACTATCACTACATCATTTAAGGATTGTTGTCAATATTCGAAATCTTGCACAAGATATGTACACTTTTTTTATCATCTATGGTTGTATTTTATAAGCTCCAAATCACCCATATAGGCATACTCACGCACAAATCTCCATTTCTAAACTGGTAAATGTGAATCACCTCTCTACTCCCACACGCACAACAATCAACCTTCAAAACTTTTCCATTCAAACCATAAAGATATAGGTACTTGTTAATGGGGATGGACCTGCCAACATGTAAGGGGATCTCCCCAGTAATAAGTCCCAATTAGAACTCTGACTGTTTGGTGTAGAAGTCCCAACAGTGGGTTGTATAGCAATGCCTTGAAGATGATTTCACATAGAGGCAAATAAGATAACTCTGTTAGTAGCAAAGGTGTGACCGCTGCGGTGAGTCAAGGAAGGTGCATGAGAGGTTCTAACACATGTGGGTTGAGATGAGTCCACCTATTGGCAACATGTAACAGTACTTGGATGGGAAGGGAACCCACGAGCAAATATGCATCACAAGCTAGAAAGCAAGTCAACTGGAAATCCAAGGTGATGGTTAAACCAATCAACAAATTTTAGAAAGATTCATACCTACTCATACAGAACAGTCAATACATGCATGCATAAGAAAGAAAATACATATGCCATTTAGAGTAAACAAGATAGTTGGAATACAATACAACATATGCATGAAACATGTTGGCTCTTATTATATAAACAAGTGTAAGTTCCAGTCATACAATACATCAATGTACACCCGCTAGCCCCAACAGTGGAATGTTACAATGACATCCACCTGCTCCTCCAAAGAGATGTACTAGCTCCGTGGAGTGGAGAAGCCAAGGCACATTACAGTACTATCCAATCTCTCTCCAAGATAGTCTTATAGGAAGATTCGTTGACCAAAAGCCTATACAATGAGTTATGAGGTTCTATTTATAGCAAAGGGTGGGGTGACCCTTGACATTCCCCTTTGTGAGAGTTCATCTACCCTCATGACTCTTCATCTACTCTATGACTGTTACATCCAAATATTAACACTTGAACTTCCACTTGCATGAAGTTACATTACAATGCACATGTGCTCATGTGAGATGAAATGGCTTGAGCAAGCCATGTAAGACATCACTAACACTCAGTACGCTGAGGTGATACCAACTCTTTGACATTCTTGTGATGGTGAAGGTGGTGAGCTGATGCCAAGCTTGGTCATCCATGATGGTGTGCATGCAAACCATGGTGACATCTTGTTGAAGTAAACTCTTGCCTTCATTGTAACCAGTGCATTGTTCGGCTCCTTCATCCAACTCATCTACTAACATGTGCATGGTCTTCTTGGGTGCAGCTGAATTGAAAACACACTAATGCATAGTGTCCATTCTGATCTTCAAGTGTGTGTTGGTGGTCATGCGCATCAACTTGCCAAAGTGCATGTTCAGCTTTAGTTGGAATAGCTTCTTGTCTTCACCTTGGTGAGTGTAATGAATGGGTTGGATTGCACGTGTGCACAATGACATGCATGCCGATGAATCCCTTGCATGTGATCAAAAACACTGCTCACCATGTCTACTCTGTGCCAGTTGCTAGGATGGATCTTTAACATTTACGGGCATAGTTTCATCCGTGAGTGCATGTTGCACCCACTGTTATTCCTGTTCCTACTGCAACTCATTCATCTGTCTGTGCAACTTCATGTTCTTCCCTGAGTTGCTACTTCAACACATGCAAGTCTTTCTTTGTTCCATTCTCTATCCTTGCACAATCTTCATGTTGTGTCATTACCTCATAGCCCGAGTCTCCAAAGTTGCTTTCATCATTAGTGGATGTGCTTGAGCTTACAGCTTTGTTCTGCCTTTGTGTTGTCAACAACCTTCCTCTTGCATTCGTTGCATTCGTTGTGTTTTTTTCATTCATTGCATTCGTTGCTTTCATTGCATTCGATACACTGCCTTCAACTGTTGTTCATAATGCTACTCGCTGTGATGTGGCTGCTGTCATATCTTGATGTCATTGTCTACAAACAACTTGATATATTTGTGAGTAGGCAAGCTCATATACATTTTATCAATTTCATCTCTAGGTGTCTTCTGAATGATGTTTTCAACTTTTCTCACTTAGAAACCATTGTACCTATAATGTTGAGAGGAATATGAACACTTGCAATACCTAGAGACATGGCAACACTCATGGCAAGCAATCTGTTAGTTGAAAACCAAAATGAACTTGAGAACTGACTTGCAACATGCTTGTGTGACTTATCATGAAGGTTGCACAATTTCAGCTGGGAGGTCAGGAGACTGACTACTAAGACTATACAAGGCACAATTTGGGCTGCTGGGAGACTGATTGACTGCTGGAACTGCACAATGCACATTCCATTCTAGCTGTTGACTGCTGGAATTGTGCAATGTGAAATCTCAATTGGCAATCGTTGCAAGCTCAGTGACTGCATTGTGCAATTTTCTGGGCCAGTAATCATTGTCCCTCAGATATGCACAAAATAGTCCTAGAGGATAGTTCCTGTGTAGAAATGTACATTTCATGAGAGGAAGACAAATCCTTCCCTCCTAGGATCGTGCATTGCTATCTTGGTGAGGCTCTTGGTGAGAGAGGGTCTGGGGCAAGGCTGCCCAGACTCACTGATGGGCAACTAAAAGTTAATGTGAAGCGAATGCATGGAGACACTAAGTGTAAGCATAAGTGAATGATCATGCATGCAAATGGTGAATTACAAATTCAGGAAACTAAACAACATGCATGTGGGTGAGGCAAGTCGCCGAATCGGCAACCATTCATGAACAACAGTTTGATGCATGCGACAATAGTGAGATGTTGACAAAAACTGGAAGGGTCCTAATAAAAGATAGTATGTATCAAAATTACAACAAGCACTCACTAAAATCAAGAAAAAAATGTTCATACAAAGCGAAACACAAAAAGTGCCAGAAATGCAACACAAGTCATGGAAAGCGAGCGTACCCCAAAACTATTGAGTTGAATGTGCCGACAACTCCTAGATGTGATGTGGGATGTCATAGTTACAAGGATGGTATGAGGAATGAGCTCTATAGCATCCGGTTGATGAGTTTTGATAACAATGAGCTTGTGACGCGCATGCCACAAATCTAGGGAAAGCGACACTTGGTGGGAGGTTTCTGAAACAATTCTTGCATGTAACCTCCAACTGCTAAAATTAGATACCTGAAACAAGGGATGCATTTTTATGCTACCTTGGGAGAAGTAGTGCATGCATACAAGTTTTTCTCGGTCCCAGAGGGAATCGGTCAACTCAGTTGCACATGCAAGAGACTGCTCAACTGCTAGGAGAAAATGAACATTTTTCACTGGGAACTGGGCTGACAGCCTAGGTGATTTATGAAATTTCTATGCAGATCATCTGACTACTTCCCAGATTTGCATAAATTATGGGCTAAGCAGCTCTACTTGGGAAAATTGCACAGTTTTCAGTGTGATTGTTGACTACCAGAATTGAATAATTCTAGAGCCCAACAGGTGGCGAGTCAGTATTGCACAATTTCTGGAGGGAAGGTTGGTTGCCATCTATAATTTCACAATTTCTTAGGGGAGTTGGTCAGCCTGTAGCTAGACCAAGTCTGCGTGATCAGCCCGTGAGGGGAATGCATCAAGCTATGGTCGACAAGCTGCCTTAGTGTAAGCAAAACACTAAAAATTGTGAAATTGATGAAGCAAGGAAAGCTGATGTGAAGGTTTGAAGGGAGGCACCAAAATGAAGCTAAGGCAAAATTTTGGAGGATGGTTGTAGCTGCTACAATAGTACTCAAATTGCAAGTAGCCCATAATCACTCAGATCACACCAAACTTAGTCACACTTTATTGACCCAAATATCTGTTGTCACTACATTATTAGTGTACGCGACAACTTAATTCACACTCCAAACTCCTCGTCATGGACCAAGGGCTCACAAATACCCATGAACAAATAATGAAAATGATACTGCAAGGCTTCATAATGAGAATGTGTGGTTGAATCAATGAATTGTAGGCTCCAAAAAAGATATCAAAAGGCCCATACATGGCTAAAATATGACTCTCTTCAATGCATGCCTAAAAAAAGAAATTCTTCCTCCTATTAATGACTGAAATTATGAATCTCAACCAATACACCAAATGATGAAAATTAAAATGATATAGGGTTAGATCACATACACAAACGTGCATGCATGGAAAAGCTAAATAACTCACTATTATGGATGCCAAGTGATTCTTTCTCCCAAACATTACTCATACTAGGGTTACTTCCCTAAACTAACAAAAAAATAATCACGACAAGCACATACAAGGTTGATTCATATCTTCTAATTCATGACTACAACCATATAGATCTTCTATAAAAGAATGAGTGAAAACAATATGAAACATCGTAAACAAGCCTTGAAACCGTATATGTATGCATATCTCCCCCCAAGCTCACATACCTTTTCACCTTCTTTGCTAACAAACTTTATTTTGCATTTTGGCTCTAGATCACATCATGTTGCCACTGCTACAACTCAAAATCAAGTCCTCACTAAGACCATGCAGGCCCCACATGAACTTCTAGAGTCTGATCTAAATAGATATGAGAATAATGGATTATAGCAGGGGCTAGCTTCTCCTACTTCACTTGCTAGTAATCCTTCTACTTCCACACCTTAGTAGGCTACATGTTGGAATATGCATTCTTCTCTGGTTTTCTGCTAGGCCTACTTATGATTTGTTGCTCCTTATGCATGATCTACTTTGAAAAATTAGACAACTTACAATATCTAGCCATGTGACAAAATTTGTCACAAGTCTAGCATCTCATATGACCGAGATATGATGTAAGAGGGTAAAATATCCTACTAAGCATGTCATATCTCTACTTTACATAAGTCATGCTTCTACTCCTTGTATAATATCAACAATTATCCACTTGTGGCCAAATAGGTTACACGAGAAACAATAAGCATGAAATGAACTAGTAGACCTGATAATTAGTGATCTCTTTGGCTACCCAAACTGTTGCACACTTTATTGATTAGATATGTACATTTTTCTTCTATATCTGGATGCATCATGTCCATAGTTGTGGCAGATATTACATTTGATCTCGTCAATCAAAGGAGAAAACGGGTTTTGACTCCTCCTTTGAAATTTTCCAACATCAACTCTAGGGGTGAATGGTCTTCTACTTATAGGTGCTCTTATAGGTTCTCTTCTTGGCTACTAGATTTGGTTCTTCTTTCCTTTCTTGCTACTCTTGTTATTTGTATTACATGTCAAGGGCTCATTAGGATATGCATTTTTGTTTCCTCCTACATGTGAGATCGATTCTCCCTTCTGAAACACTAAACTAGATTTTTTTCAAGAGAGATCTTGTAGCATATTTGATTTGGTATATTTGTTGTTTGAATGTGTGTATGTCCTCAACTATTGAAGGCTATGAGTAAAATCATTTCTTTTGAATCCCTCAAGGTTGCTTCACCAACTAACGACTTCCTCAGTTAAGAGGTATGCTCCATTTTCCACCTTATGTAATTCCTATGATTGTATGCATTTTTTAGGGATTGGTTTAATCACACATTTACCACACACGGTCTAGTTGATTTTGGGAAAATCCCATGGAGCAATAGCTCCTTGTACCAAATTCATTTTGATTACAACACTTTGTTCACTATAGGGCTAATCTATTACATTAAACACTGCTCCTCTCACTTACTCCAACATTTGTCTTCACTTCAACAGTCAACCTCATTCTATTCACCTAAGATAACAACCTTTTCCTCAACATACTTTTGGCACTCTATTTGGACGTGTTCCCCACACATATTACACGTCTTCTTCAAAATTCATCTGCATATTTCTTCGTGTATGGCCCATAGACTATAATCTTTTTCACACTTCCTCTTTTTCTCAGATCACAATATTGTCACATAAAATCCACATTTTATGACTTCTGTATTGATGTATTTATATAGAAGTATCCAAATCTAGCCCAAAACCTCATAGAATTTTGATCTAGGAAGATGATGTGCCTTAGATCCCATTATGGGATAGTACCATGGAATTCCTAGGAACCATGGGACAAAACCATGGCCTTAGTTAATTTTGAACCCACATAAAAAATGGCATAGGATTATGAATATATGAATGCTAAGTTTTCATAAATACTCAACTTCAAGTACTAAACCACCAAGCTTGTGGTATGACCAAGTGTTGGGACCATGGTCCAAACAATTCTTTCAAAGGATTCAGAATTTTGGTTCATTTTTTAGTGAGGACATGCTCTAAAACCTCATATTCCTAGATACTAAATCATTGACTAGCTTAGGGTTAAGCCAACAAGCCCTCACGATCATGTGTTGTGACTTCAATAACATGAACAAGTATCATCCTTGTACCTTGATACCCTTTCCTACCAATTGATGAAATTTTCAAACCAATTTCCAATAGCTAACAAAATTTTTCCCATCATACTGGGATACCGTATACTAGGGTGATGCATCATGCTATTAATTTCAATACCTTGGTACATCGTATCACTACAAAATATTTCCCCATGCATATATCCATCATGAGATAGAACCATGAGCATCCATAAAAAATAATGGTATTCTCCTCCATATTAGAATGAGTTTGACATTACACAACCCAATACGATATGCACAATGCCCCAAGAGATGATCCCTTGACTCATTGTGACCATGTTGGCCTTTTAGTCAAAAATAATAACAAGAGAAACCTTAGTTATATCAATCTTATTAGAAGTATCAAGAATTCAAGGTCTACCATGTTAAACCACCATGGAACAATCATTGTCCATTGTGTGGGTTCATTTTCCATGTAATTTTCCATGCCATATGTCACCTTCTAACATTTCCATGTGCCACTTGCCAAAGCTCTATTGGCTTACCAATTTTGTTTTCTCTACAATGTGTTAATTGTTGTTGTAGCCATGTTCTTAGCTCTGTCACATATCATCCATGTGGAAATGAGACATCACATCATTACCATGTCATCTTTCTTTCCACGTCATACCATATACTATTATGTTTGTTTCAAAGTTTATACAATATTCTCTACGTGGTAGTTGGATATGGGACCTACCATTGTTGTGTCACACTAGATCTATGCTCAAATCAAACTAAGATGCTCAATCAACAAAGAATCTGATTCCTGATATACTTAACGTAACTAAATCCATCATATATGCTAATCATGTTTATTAATTTAAGTAACCATACCGATTCAATATAATATCTAGTATTTGAGTCTTTTGAGGCCCCAACAATTAGTTATTTAACCAGATATATACATAACTATATTAGTGTTCCCACGAGGTCCTATATATAAATGTAGACCAAATATAATCCATAGAGTCTAAATATGTGGGGGTATGGATACCTTGGGTTTTCCTACTTAAATTTTTCCCTTCAACCACCTTGGACTACTTTGATCTACCTTTTGACCACCTGGATTTTCTCATTAATATTAATAACATTGCATTCAATGACTTACTAAGCTTCCTTTGACATCAATCAGACTACAAAACTTGACATCAATGAAAACAGACTTCCAATAATCTCCCCCTTTGGCATTGATTTTAACATTGGACATAGTGTAATTTTTAGAAATATTAAACAATATTGTGAGGGGGGAATCAATATTGTGCTCTATGATGAATTTTACCAACTTTTTCTTTTTGTAGATAAACCACGATTCATTCATTTATTAACCAACAACACATTAAACATTAAATATCATACCATGTGAATCATATGAGCATAAGCCAAAAAATCATAAGAGTAATAATGCGCATCACATCAATCATGCACATGAGGACATAAGATATAAGGTGGAAACCCAAAGGGTAAAAAAAATTGTTGGATGATAGTCTTAATTTTCTTCTTTTATTAATCTACAAATCTTCTTTTACATATGATCACTAGCCACCAACAGTGTGCAATCCATAAATTTCCTATCATGCGAGCTGCTACTTGCTTCAGACCACTACCTGTATGAACTTTTCAGGCCACCACTTATGGGAAGGCACCACTCCCTTGACTTTGCAGGCCACCACCCGTTGGAAGTCACCACTCTCAATAAGTCTCACCCAACCACCATTGGACTGTCCAAACACCACTCGATGGAAGCTACCACTACCAAGTTCTTAGTCCACCACCTGAAGGATACTGCTACACCACTTAATTGGCTAGCCACCACTCACCATATTTAAGACCCCAATATTTGAGCTCCTTTGTGGATCAAATTTCAAAATATTTCACACTATATTTATGCAAACACTTGGGAGCCTCATTTTTTTCCATTTTTTGGGAGCCTCATTTTTTTCCATACTGGACTCATAATAACCTCTATTATCATCAACTAAATACAATCTACAACATAATGACCAATCTACATACAAAACTCTGCAACATAATCTCAGCCACAAACAATCTCTATAAAAAAAATATCAACCAATACATGAACCCAACATCATCAATATGTCCAATAAAATAAAACCCTGCAACAATAAATAATGATAATTTGAGCTTCACACTCAATGATCACTAACAAAAATAACAACCATACAAAAATCATACACTTAAGCTACAAAAAAACATTCTCCAATAAAACCCTCGCAATACAAACACATCAACAATCTAAACTTTGATGTGGAGTCTCTAATGCAACAACTACAACAATATCTTTCATTTCTGTATCAGTAGCAACTGGTACCCATAATCTGCAACATAAATATGTTAGAGATATATATCTGCTACAACTCCATAATCCTCTTAAATATTCTCTAAATATGAGCTATGATCTACACTCTAACTCTGCAAAAATGTAGCTAACATTCTCTTTAAATCCCACATCATCTAACCCCTTCTACTTTACACTTCAACGTTTTATAATTAATGGAATATATAATCAATACACACCAAAAATCCTCATCGTCTTTGACTTGATCACCTTCTAGATGATGATTAAATGAAGCCGACTTTCCCCACCAAAAACCATGAGAAAAAACCAAAGTATATGCCCCTTGAAATGTCTTATGTGTGCACAAAATATGGAAAACTGAGCCTTGAAAGGGTAACACAGGTAGTCCCATTAGGAAGTGCATTACTAACACTCTTAATACACTAAGAACCTGTGTTATAATCTTGTTTGTCTATTGCAAACATGTGTTAGCCTAATTTTAGCCCAAAACTTAGTCACACCTGCTCCATCTCCTCCTGAACCTAATCATCTACCCTTGCAAACATCTCGCAAGTATGTAGATCCTTTGAAAGCTCATGTCAAGTCTCTGAATCAACATTTCAAGGCATCCAACACTACTTAATTGATCATTGTGTCAAGGTCCCCGTCCTAGCTGACATCAAGGATAACACAATCAAATCTAAAATTGACTCCTTAGGTAGACACCTAGGTTGACATCATAAGTTGAATTCCATCAATAATTGACTCCACAATTGAGTCCTTATTCAAACACCTCTGTTATTTCCAAACACCAATTTAAAATAATAGGCTCATGAGGGCCACTACAACTAGGTTGACATCAATGGAAACACCATGAGACAACATGTCCAACATGCTCCCCCTTTGGCGTTGATGTCAAACTACAACCACAACACTAAAAATGATCTCATAATCCTCTTGTGGTTATCAGTCTCCAGTTTGAAATCTATTTTACACCCTTTGTGTTTCCTAAAATTGCTGTACTCTAGAGGTTTTTGGTTCATGAGGATTTTTGGTTCAGATGAGGACTATTGTATTTGGAGCATTAGATAAACAAAAAGTAAAGGAGAAAGAAAAAGAAGGAAAAGCATAGGAGGCAATGGAATGTGAGCCTCACCCCCGATTTTAAAGTTAATGGTTAAGCAATGGTTATTATCAGGAAAATCCACATCCATGTCTATTTAAAATAGCAACAATAAAATCCTAATTTAATTTGTCCTTGAATTAAATTGGGAAATAAATCGAAATTCTATTCTCATAGCAACTTGTAACAGTCAACTAAGTTAATTTGACATAGTTGGCTCAGTAAATTCAAGTTGGGAGTCTATCTAGAGTGATGTACAATGATCCGTAAATTTTAGGGGTCTAGGTTGAGTTGTAATTAATTAATTTCGTCTAAGCGAGTTAAGATCAATTAAACTAGTTCCAACAGTTGGTGGAACAAAGAGGAGTTCTAGCAGTGGGGAGCAGCTTCACTGCTCAATCAGTTAACTAATAATTGACTCATAAATTACTCATGCATGTTAGTTCGGGGATAGTGTACTATCAGTTGTATAATTTTCTGATTTGTATAGAAGGTGCATGCAATCAGTAGAAGGCATATGATGCATTACGTAGATGTGGTGAGGTATTTTCCCAATTAAATATGGGCCAATTGCCTTGGAGATTGCGTAAGGAAGTAGGGGCTTGGCAAGAAGTAGATTTGGCTAATTGCTAGCTTGAGTTGGTTTGTGAAGTAGTGAGATAGATTATACTTGTGCAGAGATTTCTTAGGTTGAACAAGCATTGTATTTTATTCTCAGTATTTTGGTAAATGTGATATAGATAGTTGGGGTTTTGAGCAGTTACTTTCCCTAGAAAAATATTATGTTATGAGTGATTGAAATTCTTCCTTTTCTTCTTCGTGATTTCATCGATCAATTTTTGTTTCCACTGATGATTAGAATAGATTCATGTCTTTTGTTTTAGAATATCACATAAGCAGTTTTAATCTACTATAAAAATCTACATGGTATTGGAGCTGAAGTTACTATAGAAGAGGAGTATACACTTTTTTTGTCCAGGTGAAATCGAATGCAGTTTCATACTTCAGGGTCAACAAGATGTCATTCTACGATTTAAGACTTGAGTATGCCATAGAGAGAAGCTCAAATTACATAGCCTAGAAGGATAGGGTGGGGGTAGTGTTGGAAGACAACGAACTGAAGGAATTCATATATCATGATATCTCGAAGCGTCCAATATATGATGATAAAGATATGGTTGAATGGAGAAAGTGTGTGGAAATGGCGAGAAGGATTATCCTAGAAGGAGTTCAAGATCATATTGTCTCGAATCTCCATGGTAAGGAAACTCCATTTGCAATGTGGATGAAATTAATAGGCATGTTTCAAAATAGCAGTGACCACAAGAAGCTGGCATTGAAGGAGAAGCTCAAAAAGATCAAGATGAAAAAGGGAGAGTCAATTTTAAAATACTTGACCAAGTTAACCCAATGTCGGGATAAGATTGGAAGTGTAAGGGTTACTATTGTAGAAGATGATATGGTGAGCCTATCACTTCTAGGACTTCCCAAGAGGTGGCACAATAACCAAAACTTAGTTAATGGGAGCTAGAAGCTACCAGAGTGGGAGAGATTGTGGTGTAACTTGGTACAAGAATAGATTCAGGGGAACACTAGAGGCAAATGCTCATCAAAGCATGATGATGAGGATAATTGTGCCTTAGATGGCATTAACAGTGTTGGAACTGCCAACATGTCAAGGGATCTTCCCAGTAAGAAGTCCCAACTAGACCTCAAATTGTTTGGAGTAGGATTCCCAATAGTGGGTAGTAAACTAGTGCCTTGACTGTGGTAGCATGCATAGGTGAGTATGATAATTCTGTCGAAAGCTAGTGTGTGACCTTGAAATGAGTCAAGTGAGATGCATGGGGGTTCTATCACATAGAAGGGAAAAGGAATTGTGCCCCTTATATGCCTACAATAGTACACACCTTGAAAGGAACACATAAGCAAAATGACATCAGAAACTAGAAGCGAAATAGTCCGCAAACCAAAGTGACAAACATTGGCTTGATGGGTCCTGACCCAGGTTCAAAGTTAAGTTTGCCAAACAAATCCCTACACTACTCACCCTTTCGGCATCAAGCCGCGAAGGGCAAACTGAAGTCTCACCCAAAGTAGTATGGGGGGATGTTGGAACCAAGTTTTTGCACCCAGAGATGGTTATGATGTCATTTTATACCCTAACTCTACCTTCACATAGATTGATAAGCCTTTTAGGGCTTATCGATATACTTCTATTAATCACCCTTAGACCTTCGCAAAGGTCTATGACTATCTTTCGTGGACCCTAAATAGGTGAATCTACAACTTACATGCCTCTGCAATCACTCCTAAGTCTATTATTACCTAGATCGACTTAAGTTTCTAATCACTTTAACATGCATTAATATGTTTTTCGCGTAAACAAATATCATGACTTGTGTTCATATAACAATGTAAAATATACAGATTCGTGCATCAACACAACATTAAATCATAAACCCATTATTCATCATCACGTAGTCACATTTATTCATAACATAAGTAAAAGGGACAAAACACAGATATTTATGGAACAATCTCTTTATTAATGCTTCAGATCTTCTTACAGACTCAAACTACCCTACACACTCAGCTACAGGAGTCTACGCACTCAACTGCGGACTCTACTCTAGGCCTATCCGTACACATCTATAGAGCCTCTCTTCTACTCTAAGACTCTTGTATCTTCACTTCTAATGACCCATTACATCCATTCTTCGGTCACGAACTACCTTAGACTCTCTAAGACTCTCCTTTTTATACAATCCCATGGTCTGCGGACCATGGGTAGATCTCCAAAACCGACACAACTTATCTCAACTAAGGGTGAAAAACCATTTTATATTTAGACATCTTCATGCTCCACAACCACAAAATGTGGATACTTTACATTTCTTTACACAAAATTTGGGCCTTCTACCCCAAAACTTGGGTGTTTAACCCAAAATTGACCACCTGTGTACCCGTTCCCAATAGCCCCCCAACACAAACATGGTGACTTTCCCTCAAGTCACTCGGCTGGTGCAGAGATATTGTTGCACAGATCTCCCTGATCGACCTAAAAAAATGCTACCTCAGTGGCACACTGCATTGTTTTTTGCTTCGTCTCTTCAACCAACTGTTCTGTCACTAGCCCTGTGTTAGCTGTCTGTAGCTTCTACTGAGTCTCCTACAAACTAGCCAAATTTCCTTCAATGTCGGTCATGATCTCATAGGTCTCATTTAACCAAGGCTTCAAACGAGCCTTCAACATGACTTCCTTGTGCTGCACTATGTCTATCTGCTCCTTTAGTGCCTTGGCCTCCTATAGCTTTGTGAGCCTTTGCATGATGACAACATTTCACGCTAATGCCTTAACCTCATCATAGTGTTGTTGTAATTCCCACGCTTCTGTCACCAACCTCTATACATTTGGGTCCTCTTGTAGGTTTGTGAGGACCTCGAGCAACTGCTCAAAAAGTATTGTGCAATCCATCAATGCACTTGCTACTACTGCTACCGCATCTACCACAGTAGTCGCATGCTGATCCCTGACTTCTAGTGGAGTTAAAGGCTGGGCCTTCAATTGCAACTCCGCGATCTTAAGATTTAGCTCTAGATAAACCTTAGACTGCTCTATGCATGTGTCGTGCACTCCTGTGGTGAGTTTTTGAATCTGCATGTCGACTGGCTCAACCTCAGGGATGTCCATCTTCGAGACAGTCTGACATGCTTCATCTACAACCTTAGTGAGGCACTAGTTTTTATCTATGAGGTCAGTCACAAGGTTGAGAATGGAGTCACATTGTACTGCTATTTGAGTATTATTCACCTTTTGCTCACTGATCACCTGTAAAGTGTGTTGATCATGGGCCCGAAGCTCAGCAATCACACCATCCTGCAAAAGATAAAGAAATTCTCTAGGAAATGCTACCAAATTAAGGTCCACACCCTTAAGGGCACTGGTAATGGGTTTGTCAG
The DNA here is from genome assembly GCA_000404065.3 of Pinus taeda. Taxonomy (NCBI): domain Eukaryota; kingdom Viridiplantae; phylum Streptophyta; class Pinopsida; order Pinales; family Pinaceae; genus Pinus; species Pinus taeda. The sequence continues at coordinate 47,522 of APFE030716862.1, read as the reverse complement.
CATTAGTTGTCATTGTCAATGCTCCATTGAGTAGTATTATGGCTCGGGGGTCCCTAACGCACAACATTTCTGTGGCTTTAGAGGTGCTAATGGCTACACTAGTGGGTGGCACATTGGTCTCTATCTGTGAACCATGGATCTGTAGCTTGCACAGACTAGTCTAAATAGTTCCTAGCACCTACTAATATTGCTGCTCGAACTACTATAGAAGTTATGTGGTGGCATCCCTCAGCATATCCCCTATATCATTTAGATCCCCATCTGTCAAGGTGATTAGATCCAAAGATGTCTTGCTTGCTTTGGACTTCTTATGCGACCCTATATTTTTTGGACCACTGGTGCATTTGATATGGCGCATAGTCATTTCCAGGCCTACTCCTCCCTTCTCTATCAGTTCATCCACTTCTTCCTTTGTCTCTGGTGAGGGAGATTTCTCTTTGTCAGAGACACGCTCCTCTCCTATTTTTCCTTCCTATCCTCCTGCCTCCTGTGCAGCAGCATGCTCTGCCTTAGCCTTAGCATCGACCTTTTTTTTTTGTTTCATCGCTAGCTTCTTCATCTTCATCTTGGCTTCTTCCTTCTTCCGCTGTGCAATGGTCTTGTTGGATCCTGGAGTCAAGTATGAGTCAGTGCACCATTTTTTTGGCTAGCTATCAAGGACTGCTTGAATCATTTCATCTGCCGCCAAGTAGGGCAATCTGCGCCACTTCTAGTCAGGGTACTTCCGCACCCTTATTGATACGTGGTGGAAATCAGCCTTGAATTTCGTGTACTCTTACAATCTATCATAGTTGGTAGGTGACAACTGTGGCTTGTGTTTGATGGCCATGTACACATTCATCTCCATGAGGGTCCAAAAGATTTTTTTGTCCTTTACTCGTTGAGGATCCTTGGTCACCCACAATGAAGTGTACTTTGTGGCCTCTGGAAGGTCCAGCGCGACTGAAGGGAACTTGCTATCTTGAAGTAGCTCCCATGCTACCATCACTATGTACAACAAGATCCATGCATAATGAAATGTGTTGCTGATATCCTGCGTCTCACGGTAGTTGACAAGGAACTCACCATAGAGGTAGTGCCCCCAGTTGAATTGACCATCTTCCATGCATTGGACCTCCAAAGCTATGACTGGTGCTAGCACTTCATCTACGCGACACTTCCGCATGACCTTCCCTGCTAAGAGTTGTGTGGCTACTTTGACCGCCGGGTCATAGATGCTCGAGAAGGTGTAGCGACATGGTTTCTTCATTAACTTGAACTTTTCCTTCATGGCCTCAGTGAGGACATGTTCACCAGTCTTTCCACCAAATGCCATCGCTAGATTTTCCCTTGTGTATGGCAGCCACATAATCCTATGGATTAGTTTAATAGTGATGGGTATTGGTTCCTCCAACCACAAAAACCCATCATGCACCAAGCACAATAACTGCTTCATTACCACCATTGTGATGGGTGCGCAGTTGTAATGTGGCACCAATAGCAGGTTGAGAAGTCCTGCCTTATCCATGCCTCTTATCCACTTCTGCAGCTCCAATGCAGTTACTCCTATGGTTTTATGGAACACACAGTGCATGAGTTGATCCATTGCTAGGTGAGGAAACCACACCGTGTCTGCCAAATCCCAGTCTTCGAATTTCAACAGGGGGACACGCCCTAAGCGTTATCCTTCAAACACAATTTGGTCTAGTAAGAGGGGTGTATGCAGGGTGACCTTACTCTCCTCAATGTCTTTGGTCACCTTTGTCTTTCCCTTGCACGGAGGAATGTACTCAGGTAGCTTGGTGATGTTGTCAGACCCCACAATTTTTACATCCTCCATTTCCATCCCAACATCCTCATCATCCATTAGGATATCCTCAAACTCCTCTTATTTTAGCTCTAGGTTAATTGTCTTGCCCTTTTTCTGTGTAGTGGGCTTAACCTTCTAGGGGTGTTTGCTGGGAGATGCGCAACAGCTGTGATGGCACAACCTGCTTTCCCTTCTTAATCTTGGGACCCTCCGTGGTCAAGGTAGGCCTTGGCCTAGGTGTCCATGGAGACTTTGGTACTTCCACTAGTATTTCTGTAGGCTCTCCCTCCGGGGTAGCTCCTTTTGCTGCCATAGCTACCTCTAGGACAACTCCCTTACATGTTGCTGCTTCCACACTCATAACTTCAATGGGTGTCGACATAATGCTATGTAATAACTCCTGATTCACCTGTGTAAATGTTTCAAACACATAACTTGCTAGCAAAAGATCAAAGGTTTCATGGTTCATGTGCGCGTGAGAGCTTAACAACTTGATTCTCAAAATGCCAAGTGTTTTTCACTGGGAAGCCACCTGTAATTTATATGCACTTTCAAAGTCAAATCCAACCATTCCCCCCAAAATCAGTTAATTAATGCTAGGTTGACAACATATTTTCAGAGATCTAGTCCATAAAGTCAGACTTAAATGTTGCCCCCCCACTCCATTTGGTCGTTTTTTCATCCTTAAATCATGAACAGTGGCTTTAATGGTTAGTTTCTGGCTACTCTGTACGGTTGCTTCGTAGGTAGCGCACCCCCCTGCGCGCTTCCGTGGGCATTGTGACATTTATGCATTCTATGTAGTTTCCTGATCGTGCAACTCTCCAACCCGGGTAGTGTAGTTTATATTCCCACGCTTCCTTTCAGATTCCTCAAGTGCTAAGACTATGCTTCCCCCATATAGTCACCTAGTTGGATCACCAGTGTATGGCTTCAATTGGCTGTCATTAACCTTCCCTAGGAAGGGTTCTCCATTCAGTTTGACCAACTAGACTCCTGCACCCTTGGTAATCTCCTTGATGACATATGGTCCTAGCCAGTGCATCTTGAATTTCCCTAGAAATTTATCAAATTTACCATCATATAACAGGACTAGATCATAGCCTTTGAAGGTGAGCAGTTTGATGTGTTGATTGTGCCATGCCTTTTCACACTCCTTTTGAACTTGTTGGTGAAATCCAACTAGAAATCGGTCCTCCTCAAGCTCTTCTAGCTGCACAATCCTCTCTTCCAAGGCTTCGCGATCTACCATTCTTGTGAGTGCCGCTATGTGAAGACTAGGTGGAATGTATTGCATTGGCATCATAGCTTCTACACCATACACAAGTCTGAAAGGTGTTTTTCGAGTCAACTTCTTGCAAGTCATTTTGTAGGCCCATTGCACTGCTGATACACACACATCCTAGTCACTTCTTTGAGCATTGCAGACCTTCATCAGTGCACTCCCTAGTATCTTACTAAATGCTTCCACTGTCCCATTGGCCTGTGGGTGATAAGGCATGCTCTTCTTATGATACACCTAAAATTATTCTGTCAACATGCTAATTGTTTCATTAAGAAAATGCGTACCAAGATTGCTCATCAAGATATTTGGACAACCAAATCTTATCAATACGTATTCAAAAAGAAAATTAATTATTGTCATGCCTGTACAGTCCTTCATAGGATGCACCTCCTCCCACCTAGTCAAGTACTCATTCGCAGTGATGATGTACCGCGCACTGGTCTTCTTTCCTAGAGGTTGAATTGGGTCCACAAAGTCAATCGACCATTTCTCGAATGGTTGTAACATCACCTACAGCATCAAAGGTAGTTCATGCCTCCACGATGGCCTTCTAGTCCTTTGACATGCATCACATGCCCTACAATATGCTTTCACGTCCTTATGCAAAGTTGGCCACCACAACCCAATGCGTAGAACCTTTTGTGTTGTTGCTTTTCCAACATAATGTCCTCCTGTAGCTCCTCCATAATCCTTCATGAGAATTCTGCTTCATTCAAAGTCAGGTACATATCGTTGCAATATTTCATTTGACCCCATTTTGTACAAGTGGCTTGTATACATTTCTCGGGCAGTTCCCATCGTCAGGAAAAGTATGATATCTTCAAAGTGACTGTCCGCAACGATCACAGCAAAGAGTTGTGTGTCAGGCAACCCTTACTCTAAATTAGTAGGTTCCGCTCCCATTTCAATGTGCGATAAATGATTAGGTCCTGCATTCAGTCATCCTGGCTTCACAATAACTTCAAAGTCATACCCCTGGAACAACAACAACCATTTGTAGATCTCCTCCCCCCACCAACATAGGCTTATTGACCATGTATTTCAACACAGAATGATTCGTATAGATCTTAAAATGTCCACCCAGCAAATAGTGCCTAAATTATTGGAGCATGTATACCACGACTATTCCTTCATGCTTTGTAGTGGAATAGTTATTCTCAACCTTGGATAGCTTCCTGCTTGCGAATGCTATAGGATGGTTCAATTCCCCCTCACCTGATTGTGTCAACATGACGCCTAGCACAATACATGAGGTGTCCATGTGCACATGAACTTCCTTCTTCCAGTCCGGGAAGAATAGGATTGGTGCGGTGACCATTTTATCTTTCAGCACGTCCAAGCTCTTATGGCATTCATCAGTTGATCAGAACGTAACATCCTTTTTCAACAAATTTTCAATGAGTGCAGTGATTTGGGCATATCTCTTGATGAACTTCCTATAGTATTCAGTATGACCTAGAGTTGCGTGCAGCTGTTTCACATTCCTTGGCACCTCCAAGTTGATTATCACCATGATCTTCACGGGGTCTACCATCAACCCCTATCTGCATACCACATGACCCAAAAGGATCTCGAATGGGACACAAAACATACACTTCTTTATATTGAGTGTGATCTGGTATCTCCAACATGTATCTAACATCAAGCACAGACTTGCCAAATGATGCTTGACCAATCCAAACACTATGCAATCATCAAAATATACCTCCAAAAACTTATGAATGAAGTTTTTGAATGCCGCAATGACTATGCATGAAAATATTATTGGTGCATTCTTCAGCCCAAAAGGCATTACAGTGTACTGAAAACATCCCCATTCAGCCATGAAGGTCATCTTGCTTCTATCCTCAGGTGCGATTTTGATCTGATGATACCCAGAGAACCCATCGGTGAAAGAGTATGCTTCTTGGCCGCCTACATTATCCGGGACCTCGTCAGTGAATGGGGCCGGGAAGGGATAATGAACACAAGAATCATTCAGCTTCTAGAGATCCACACATATCCTTATTTCTTCCTTCTATTCCTTTTCATGAACCACTATCAGGGTTACCCAATCGGATTCATCTAATATTTCAATAATTTTTGTTGTGAGCATCTTATCTAACTCAGCGTGAACCCCTTCCTTATACTGAGGATTAAGGCGGTTGGTATTTTTTTTATGGGCCTCATGTCCAGTTTCACGGTGATCTTCATGACACCCAAGTATCCTATTATCCATTTTAAATAAGAAAACATGATGGGGGATAAATCCTGATATTCGCGGAGGAGCTCAACGACCTTGTCTACTGTCACATCATCCTAATAGTCCCAAATCTTTGCAAATTTTAGTTTCGCCTCTGTGCCAATGTTGACTTGCCTAGTTTTTAGTGGCATGGTTATTTCATGATCATCTATCTACGGACCTTCAACCTCATGGTGACCTTCAGTTTCTAGAATATTAATCTTTTGGGGATCCTCGTCTTCTTCTTTAGCGGTCACGTTATAGCATTCTAGTGTCTAGCTTAGCCGGGTAGTCCAATCAGGTTGGACTAGGTCTAAAGGATCTTGCGGTATCCTAAAAATCACGGCTTTAACCTCCTGTACCATCGCATCAATATAGTCAAACCCATCCTCAAATTTGAACCTCATTATAAATCTCTGGCGCAAGATGTCCCACTCCTCAGTGCCATGGCGGAACTCAGTTTCCAAGTACCAATTCATGGGTATGATGCCCAGGGTATGACAAAACAGATGCACCCATTTAGGCTCGGTTCCAATCGATAAGCCTTAGTCCATTTGGTCAGGTGATCATGTAGATCATCCCTTCCATCTTACTTATCTGCCATCTGCACTTTTGGTTTCGCAAAATGTATTCTCATAATCCTCTTATAGTCGCACCAATCACTGAAACTATCCATGTGCGTACCCCACCATATTGCAGGCGTAGCACGTAGTACAGAGTCCAAGGCCTTGAAGTAGTGTTTCTATGACACTTCTCTTTCAAATGCATCCAAAAAGAAATCAACATTAGTTAGCCCATCATAATGAGGCAGGTCCCTGACTTCGGATGACACACAGTGCAATGACTTGGTCATCATATTACAACGCAACGTAGATACTTCATGCAGCTGGTTCTGCCAGTGATCTAATTCTTTGTCTGAATATTACGCACAGGAGATTTTGTGGTCCCATGCAATACATCTATACACTATCGGATTCACCTAATCCTAGTCTCGTGACGGAATCTTGTCAATTTGGTCCAAATCATAATCGCTTTCATAAACTCAGACTGGTTCTGTATAGCACGGTCCTTGCGCAAGATCTAGCGGCACCACCACCCAAAGTGACTTCTTTTCAAATATCATATTTCGCTTCTTCAAGTTTATTACACCATTCATGTCAGTGGCCCAATCGATTCTAAGGAGCACAAGGTAGGGATTTCTATCATCCACAATCCCTATTACTTCAAAATACGTTAGTGCACTTGTGCCATTGATGTCAACTATTACCCCTTGCAGCCTCCTCATTGGGACAATATTCTGTTGATTCACCATTCTTAATTGTATTAGAGACCACTAGAGCATAGGTCTTCACATTCTTTCCCAAGTCTGTTTTGGAAAAACATTCGCATCGCACCCCTGATCTAAGATAACATGGTCCATCTTGTACTCCCCTATCTGCGCAGTGAGTCTCATTTAACGCCCAACCCTTGCCTTGTGCTTTGCCAAGCTTCCTAACCATGTGCGGTTCACCAGTAGTGCCATCATTACCATCGTTACCAGTGCACCAATTGATCAGTTCCTACAAGCCCTTCACAGCCTTACTGTCATGGAGTAGCTTCATATAGGTCTCCAAGAATGTAGAAATCATGGATGGGTCCATTTCTTCAACTGGTTTCTCCTGACTTCCTGAGGTAGAGGCCTCACTGAAGATTTTCTTTGCTTCTATAAATGTTTCTTTTGTGCACTCCAGTTGAAGCCTAGCCTCCTTTTATGGTGCTTTGTGGACCCATTCACCTTCGGTAGGCTGCTTACCTTTACCCCCCCATTTCGTAGTTCCGCTTTGCAGCATAATGTTTACCTTAGGGTCTTCCTCGTGGGGCTTAGCCCTCATCATCTAGAGGTTCTACATTGGTTGTGCCCCCTTTTCATGAATATTAACTAATAATATTGTGCAATCCTCAGTCACATGGTCAAATTGAGTACAGTAGCGGCATGAAAATCACGTCAGATTTGGATAGTCCCTCACGTATTTTCTTAGGCCTCAACAATTGTAAAAAATTAGTTGTCCTCGACCTCTCCCATTCCCTCCTCCACCTCAGCCTCGGTTTTTCCCCTGATACTCACCTCATGTTCCCCCAACCACTTGGTCTGGATGCCACATTTCTATATGCACCCTGTATGCAGGTGTCTTGTCCATCATCAATTCGTAACTTTGGCATTTGCACTCGTCATGGCCTATTGATTGACAAAAATTGCAAAAGAGTTGTTGTGGTGTCTACACGAATTTCTGCAGCAAATGGAAATTGTCATTCGCATGTTTCCCAGCCACCTGGCATATAACACACCATAGTGTAGACCCTGCACTTGGCCCTGCCAAAGCCTCCGGTCATAGAGGCATTAGTCCTCCTACTACAACATAGTTCATGAAGATTGGGCAGTGATCCTTGTCATTCCCTTTGACCCTTGCATTTTAGGCACCAAACTTCTTTGCGTGCCTTTGGCTGAGCTGTTCTGTCCTGCTTCACACTTTGCATTTCAAGACAAAGGTTTTGCAACTACGCATGAATCTTCTAAACCCCTAGATTAGCATGTTGGATTGGTGTCTCATGCAGTCTCATCATGATTTCCAGAGCTTCTTCTTGGGTCCCAATCTTTTGTTGTGATAGCACAACCCTTAGGTGGGGTAGGAGCGAGGCCATAAACCATCCGTGATGCTACCCATTAGTCAAGTTCATGGTGGCTTCATAGATTGTACACTTCAGTCTTTGATCCAGATCCCAGGGTGTCTCCCCTAGCTTCATCATGATCTCCTTGAATCCTACAATTGACTATGCTTGAGAGTTAGGTCTAGTGAATTCTCTATTCAGTGCGACCTGGATATCTACCAACGTGGACATTAGGTTATCAGTACTGTACTTAATGTACCACGTTAGTGCGCAATCCTAGAGAGCACTAACAAGCGTGTCTTTCTTCATTTTGTCATCCGTGATACCCTGGGCTTCCCATACAGCCTTCGCGACAAACTAGAACTGGTCTAGATCTTCATTCCCTACACCCTCTAATATATGTAGTTTTACAGAGTTTGCCATATTGAACAATGGAGGTGGCAGTGGTGTGGGTGATGGGGTGAGCGGTGGAGATGAGGATGGAGGTAGTCTAGATGGATGGGATGAGGATGGAGGCACTGTAGGTATTCAGGAGAACCCTTGTCATATCAACTGACTAGCATTGAGGGGAGAAGTCCACGGTGCTCCTTTGTCATCACTCAAAGGAGGCCCGATCAGTGGGCTATACTCAAGACCTTTTCTTCCTCAATCCCTGAAATAATTTCCACTTCACGTAGCTCCAAACATCAAGGTAACTGCATATCCCTCTATTCACAGAAGAGCATCTTAATCCAAGAATTTAGCAATTTTAAATACTTACATTGCGGTCCTTTAAAGAAGTGGCCTTATACTTCGTTGTAATTAATAGACATATCGACCACAAACTCTATCACAAATCCACTCATATAACTCAACCGAGAAGGAACAAAAGAAGATTTCATGTATTTCTATGTACAGGAATCTATCCAACCACTGTTGTTTCATCAATCGCGGATTATTGTTTTCTTGCACCATGAATTCATGGATCTTTGTATCCAACCAGTTTTCAATCTCCTTCTAAGTTGGATTCCAATGATACGACATTGTACATCTCATTATCTAGATCCTAGTCCTAGCAATGGAACCGTTTGTTGGCTTGATGGGTCCTAACCTAGGTTCAGAGTTAAGTTTGTCAAACAAATCCCTACACTACTGGCCCTTTCGGCATCAATCCACGAAGCGTGGACTGAAGTTTCACCTACAACAATATGGGGGGATGCTGGAACCAAGTCTCCACACCCAGAGATGGTTATGATGTCATTTTATAACCTAACTCTACCTTCACACAGATTGATAAGCCTTTTTGGGCTTATCAATATACTTCTCTTAATCACCCTTAGACCTTTGCGAAGGTCTACGACTGTCTTTCGCAGACCCTAAATGGGTGAATCTACAAGTTACGTGCCTTTGCAATCACTTCTAAGTCTATTATTACCTAGATTGACTTAAGTAACTGATAACTTTAACATGCATTAAGATATTCTCCGCGTAAACAGATATTATGACTTGCGTTCATATAACAATGTAAAACATACACATTTGCACATCAACACAACATTAAATCATAAACACATTATTCATCATCACGTAATCACATTTATTCATAGCAGAAGTAAAAGGGACAAACACAGATATTTCTAGAACAATCTCTTTATTAATGCTTTAGATCTTCTCACAGACTCAAACTACCCTGCGCACTCAGCTGTAGGGGTCTGCGGACTCTACTCTAGGCCTCTTTGCACACAATTGTAGAGCCTCTCTTCTACTCTAAGACTCTTCTCTCTTCAGTTCTAATGATCCATTACATCCATTCTTTGCTCATGAACTTCCTTAGGCTCTCTAAGACTCTCCTTTCTATACAATCCTATGGTCCACGGACCATGGGTAGATCTCCAAAACCAACACAACTTATCTAAACTAAGGGCAGAAAACCCTTTTATCTTTGGACATCTTCACACTCTGCGACCACAAAATATGGAGACTTTACATTTATTTACACAAAATTCGGGTCTTCTGCCCCAAAAAATGGGTGTTTAAACCAAAATTGACCCCTAGGGGACCCGTTCCCAAAAACATATTAACACAAATACACGTATTCAACAAGATTCATATAATTTGTATACAAAATAGTCCATACATAAATGCATAAGTTAAATAACATACATTGCTAAAGTAACCAAAATATTCAAACTATAATAATAACATATGCATGCAAATGTGTTGGCTCAGTTATATTATTAAGTGAAAGTTCCATCCAGACATACACCATTGATAACCACTAGCCTCAATAGTGGAACATTACAGTCATCACCACCTGCTCTTCCAAAGAGATGTACTCACTTTACGCTATGGAGAAGCCAAGGCTCGTCACAATACTTTCCAAGCCTTCTCTAAGCAAGGACTAGCCAAAAGCTTGGTTCCCAAAAGCTTGTTCTATGAGTTATGAGGTTCTATTTATAACAAAGGGTAGGGTGACCCTTGACATTGCCCCTTTGACTCTTCAACTACCCTCATGACTCTTCAACTTATTTACAAATAACTCTTTAAATTACATAGTGATTGTTCACATTCCACTATTGACACTTGGAATTTCACTTACAACACAATTACAAATAATACACATTTTCCACATGTACCGATGTGAGGCAAAATAGGCCAGAGACAACCTAACAAGATAAAACACTATGATCTTCTCTTATTGCTACCTACAAGATCTTCTCTTATCTCTTCCTCTTCTCTGTTGTTTATGTCCTTTGTTTCCTTTTTCTTCCACTATCAAATATGCTCACATGAATACTAAGTGTGCTTTCACTCTACAACTTTGTTATTCCTTTATTATGTTAGCAATTTCCTCTTTCCTTGATCTTGTACTATATTTCTACCTTCTACCACTGTTGTTGGTCTTGTTGCCATGTTAGCGTTGATTCCATTCTGTAAATATTTGGGCATCTGCATATATTGGAAAGTAAGTTGGCACTTGCTCAACTCCTTCCCTAGTACTAATTTCAGTGGTCTCTCTTGATGCAACTCTCTTTGGTTCTATGGTACAATGACTTTTAGAGAGAAGTGCTTCACAAGCGTGGTACCTGTGGGAAAGAACAAACACTCATGGAAAGAAAAAATTAGCTCTTACAAATCCAACTTCATGTTGGGATAGGGTCCCCTGGAGTAAATTTTGCAAATAGTTTTGTTAATTTTGTAAAGTCTTCGCATTTTGAGAAGAGAAACACGAAGGTTGTTAGAAGTCAAAGGTGATTTAGGAAGGTCAAAGCCCCTTAGTTTGTTAGAAGTTGTTTTATGACCTACCCATGGTTCGCAAACCATGGTATTGTAATGGAAAATGTTGTATAAAGGAGTCATAGAGAGTCAAAGGATATAGAAAAAGGGTTGTACGAGCAAGTGATATGTTATCACTTAAGAAGCAATTTCTAAAATTGTTTACATCAGTTTGATGGTAAAGGTTCGGTGCTAATCTAGGTTTAATTTTTGTTTTCCTTAGAGTCTAAGTCTTAGGAGTCTTAGTGGTATGCTCAAAAGGTTAACTATCCATTCTCATTCATCACTGGTCTCATAACTCACACAATCTCCATGTGTCAACTTTGTTCAAAGATTATTATGTGTTACATGTTTTGGGTGATTTCGTAGCGCATAAATACTTTAGGTGTTTTCGCAGTGCAACATACTTTAGGTGATTTCGTAGCGCAAAACCCAGATTTTACACTGGCTATGCTACGAAATCAGGGATTTGTGCTAAATCTTGTCTAACTATCTCTTCCATCAAAATTCATTAATTTTTCATCACCATGTGTCAGTCCTTGAACCATGCCTATCACATGCAGCCATTCATTATCATCATTAGGATCATTAGGTGTCTTGGTACGCTTAGGTTGCAAGTTTAAAAAACAGCCAAGTATTCACAATTATGATTTAGGTTTGGGTTCATTCATGAGGAGCACATTGACAGGTGTTCAATTTTAATTTTTTGATGATCAAGCGAGGCAGCTTTCCTTATCCATTACAAGCGAGGTAGTGATCGAAATTGAGATGGTGTAGGCTTCTTTAATATTCACGTTGCAGGAATTCCATGGAGGAGTATATAGAAATAAAGGAGCCCACAAGACCATTAGTAATTCAAGACACACCCCAGCAGGCTTAAAAAAAAAATGGAAAGATCAAATCAAAGAAAATATACAAGAACAATTCACAGGTGAAATGGTACAAAGAAGAATAACTAGGAGCAAGTTAGCTAAAAAGAAATCACACAGCAAGTAAGGTTAAGTCCTAACTTTTGTCAAATTACCTTTTGATGCTTACCTTAAAAGAATGGTGTCTTGTCTTTAGTTCTGAACAACTTCATGTCAGATGGAAAGGCCATTTCAAGAAAAGGAAAGATCAAGAGAGTTGACTTTTTGACCTAAAGCTGTGTTTTTAAAATTACACAGCAGTTTCGTAGCGTGCTACGAAACCGCTGTAGCTGCACATTATGCTTTCATGGACCAATGTTGAAAAAAAAAGGCAAATATTTTTGAAGGAGAATCTCTAAAAGGGATCATGTACAAAGTATCAAAATTCAGCAAGGGCAAAACAAGTAGAGGAAAGACATTTTTTAACTTCAAACTTTATCCGTCAACTTATCAGTCAAACTGTCTTCTTATTTTTACCAGTCAACTTCTAGAAGAGGTTCTGAGCAGTTGAAAACTCATCTCTAAAAAGTGAAAGAGGTTTTCATTCCTACGATAGTGAAGCACAAAAACATCTTCCACTTTCCTCAAATCCATTATGATCTGGGAGAAATGAAAGACCAAACTTGCGCTACGAAACTGCTGTAGGTGCAGTTTTTCAAAAATCAAAATTTCCTGTTTTACACGTCTTCTTCAAGGATCGATTCTGGACAGCTGGAGTAGTGTTTCAAAAAACAAAGAGACATTTTTGTTCAGAATGGATTGGTTCACAAAAGCCTCCTTCAGTGTTTCCAAATACATTTTTTATGAGAACATATGAGCTCTATCCGAAGACCTATTTTTCAGCGAGAACAAAGCAAGGAACAGTCTCCTAGTTTCTAGGAACATTAAAAGGATGAGTCATCAAGGGCCAACTGGAGGGTTATGAGCACTGCCAAATTCGAATTCATGGAGTTATAGGTGTCAAAGAAGGCTTTAAATGTTTAGATAAGGTTTTTATAATCATAATCAGGAGTTACACTCCTAGCTGTATTAGGTATCTAGGACTGCTAGTTAGCTGTCTTTTGTATTAAATAGTTAGTTTTAAGTGTCAGTAGGTGTCAAATTAGGAGGAATTCGAATTCCCCTCATGCTGGAGGAAGGAATCTACATGAATTCTATATATAGCAGAACATCTGATGTACAAAGGGTTGGAAATTTATTGAAAAAAGCTATGATATTTGGCTTTATGTAAAGACTCTATTTTAGTAATACAAGATTGGCTTTACTTCTCAGGACTCAAGAGGGATTCGATGTTCAGAATATGTTGTGTTGTTCTTTTCCCAATATTTGCAGTGGTATGAATGGGTAATCCCTTAGAATTCACTCACAGTGCTCTAACTTCCTGTATACATTCATAGACTGTGTGGTCCTATATGTTTTTGGTATGTTCTGAATGTGTTGAATGCTGAATGCCCTAACTTCTATGTAAGGTTGATACTATTGTTATACTGAAATGATGTTGACTCCATAAGCCCAATGGATAGTTTCTAATTGTATTTCCACCACTCATATTTTTACATTTGTTTCATAAGAGTTAGCCATCTCAATCATAATCAAAGATCATTAATCCTTTGAGTGAGCCCTCTCAGGTTGGGGAGGCTAAGCCTCAGCCTAAAGTGGGTTTGAAATAGTTACTTGAGGTCTTCCTCGTCTGCAGCCTTCCAGGGTCAGATTTTGAGATAAAATTTTGGTGTGTCTGCCAGGAGCCTAAAGTATATTCATTCCCGAAATTAAGAGGTTGAAGTTCTAAAGGTAGCAGGAGCTCAGACATCTTTTTGAGGTTGCAAAACTACCTTGGCGACTCCACACATCGAATAAAAAATTGGAAGGTGACTCCACAACTAGAAGATCAGTAGCTTGATGAAATTCCAAGATGAGTTCCACTTCGGGAATGAATGCCAGGTATGATCCTATGAATCGGTCTCATATCCCTGGTTTTCCAAATCCTATGCCAAAGGTTGATTGGTTAGAGGATCTTCCAATATTCAAAGATGAAAAGAAAGACAATGCTACTCTTAATTTGGTTAGGTTTCATATGCATGTACGCAGTCTTAAGGTTCAGTTCCTTGAAGATTGTATCATGAGGATTTTTATGACCACTTTAGAAGGAAAAGCATGGTCTTGGTATAAAAGTTTGGAAAATGGATCAATATATTCGCTTGCTAATTTTCATGATGAATTCTATGAGATGTATAAAGAGTGTCATCCTTCCTTATTGTTGCTCAAATATTGTTGTAAACATTCTTTAAGTCTTATTCAGTATTTGGAGGATTGTTATGAGGATGATGAATTTATGGATGAAGAAATTTTAGAGGCTCTTCATAACAATGCATTTCAACACCAAGAAGAAAGTATAACATCCCGTGAAATGCAACATGAAAATCAGCAGGCGTTTACTTATGAAAATCATGTTCAATCCTCTGATATTGATGTAGAGATGCAATAGACTTCTCAGTCTTCGAATCACAATGAGAATGAAATTGATTGCAAACACCAAGAAGAAGTACTGGAAAAAAGCTTTTATAACCCTTAGGTGGAGGAAAAGGTTGTTCATTTTTGTAATTCCTTGCAGCAGCTTGCATCAAAGAATGATCTTTATAATGAAGAAAATTACATTGTTTGTGGGCATCATTTAGAAAAGCAGTTGGATAGCATATCAAAAGAATTTTGTGTGGCTGAGGATCAGTTGTCTGAAGATATAGAATGTTATGATGATCATCAAAATAACCATGTCCTCTTTGACGCTATAAATGAATACATCGCAAAGTTTTGCACATCAGTATTTCATTTTCATTTGCATGATGAAGATCATATACATTATAAGTTGATTTGGTCATCTCACTATCATGGTTATTTTGAGGTTGAATGCAGTCATGAGATTCAAGTGTCAGATCAGATCGTTGATTGGCTTTATTGGAAATATCATGTTGCTTGACCTAAAACAGAAATTGCAGCTGGTAGGTAGGCAGAAAAATTCAAATAAGCTCAAGGTTGACTGAGCATTTTTTAGTAAATATAGATTTCTTTTTCCTACAGTAATCATCAATCTTAAGATCGAGGTGAAGGCCCAAGAAGCTTGAAGGGGATGCTTGTCAAGCAAATGTCCATTTTTCATAAGAGGATAAAGCATTGGACCTACGAGTTCTTAGTGTACTACAGGAGAACACTATCCCAAGTGGAGCCACTGTTATCACTTAAGAGGAAATTTCTAAAATTGTTTACATTAGTGTGATGGTAAAGGTTCGGTGCTATTCTAGGTTTAATTTTTGTTTGCCTTAGAGTCTAAGTCTTAGGAGTCTTAGTGGTATGCTCAAAAGGTCAACTATCCATTCTCATTCATCACTGGTCTCATAACTCACACAATCTCCATGTGTCAGCTTTGTTCAAAGATTATTATGTGTTACATGTTTTGGGTGATTTCGTAGTGCATAAATACTTTAGGTGTTTTCGCAGCACAACATACTTTAGGTGATTTCGCAGCGCAAAACCTAGAATTTACACTGGCTGCACTATGAAATCAGAGATTTGTGCTAGATCTTGTCTAACTGTCTCTTCCATCAAAATTCGTTAATTTTTCATCACCGTGTGTCAGTCCTTGAACCATGCCTATCACATGCAGCCATTCATTATCATCATTAGAATCATTAGGTGTCTTGGTACCCTTAGGTTGCAAGTTTCAAAAGAGCCAAGTATTCACAGTTATGATTTAGGTTTGGGTTCATGCATGAGGAGCACATTGACAGGTGTTCAATTTGAATTTTTTGAAGATCAAGCGAGGCAGCTTTCCTTATCCATTGCAAGTGAGGCAGCGATCGAAATTGAGACGGTGTAGGCTTCTCTAATATTCACGTTGCAGGAATTCCATGGAGGAGTATATAGAAAGAAAGGAGCCCACAAGACCATTAGCAATCCAAGACACACCCCAGCAAGCTAAAAAAAAAGGGAAAGGTCAGATCAAAGAAAAGATACAAGAACAATTCACAGGTGAAATGGTACAAAGAAGAATAACTAGGAGCAAGTTAGCTAAAAAGAAATCACACAACAAGTAAGGCTAAGTCCTAATTTTTGTCAAATTACCTTTTGATGCTTACCTTAAAATAATGGTGTCTTGTCTTCAGTTCTGAACAACTTCATGGCAGATGGAAAGGCCATTTCAAGCAAAGGAAAGATCAAGAGAGTTGAATTTTTGACCTGAAGCTGTGTTTTTAAAATTACACAGCAGTTTTATAGCGCGCTACGTAACTGCTGTAGCTGCACATTATGCTTTCATGGACAAATGTTGAAAGACAAAGGAAAATATTTTTCAAGGAGAATCTCTACAAAGGATCATGTACAAATTATCAAAATTCAGCAAGGGCAAAACAAGTAGAGGAAAGACATTTTTTAACGTCAAACTCTATCAGTCAACTTATTAGTCAAACTATCTTCTTGTTTTTACCAGTCAACTTCTAGAAGAGGTTCTGAGCGGTTGAAAACTCATCTATGAAAAGTGAAAGAGGTTTTCATTCCTAAGATAGTGAAGTACAAAAGCCTCTTCCACTTTCTTCAAATCCATTATGATCTGGGATAAATGAAAGACCAAACTTGCGCTATGAAACTGTTGTAGGTGCAGTGTTTCAAAAATCAAAATTTCATGTTTTACACGTCTTCTTCAGGGATCGATTCTGGACAGCTGGAGTAGTGTTCAAAAAAACCAAGAGAAATTTTTGTTTAGCATGGATTGGTTCAAAAAAGCCTCCTTCAGTTTTTCCCAATATAGTTTTTATGAGAAGATATGGGCTCTGTCCCAAGACCTATTTTTCAGCCAGAATAGAGCAAGGAACAGTCTCCTAGTTTCTAGGAACATTAAAAGGATGAGTCATCAAGGGCCAGCTGGAGGGTTATGAGCACCACCAAATTCGACTTCATGGAGTTATAGGTGTAAAATAAGGCTTTAAATGTTTAGATAAGGTTGTTATAATCATAATAAGGATTTACACTCCTAGTTGTATTAGGTCTCTAGGGCTGCTAGTTAGTTGTCTTTTGTATTAAATAGTTAGTTTTAAGTGTCAATAGGTGTCAAATTAGGAGGAATTCGAATTCCCCTCATGCTGGAGGAAGGAATCTACATGAATTCTATATATAGAAGAACATATGATGTACAAAGGGTTGGAAATTTATTGAAAAAAGCTCTGATATTTGGCTTTATGTAAAGACTCTGTTTTAGTAATACAAGATTGGCTTTACTTCTCAGGACTCAGGAGGGATTCGATGTTCAGAATGTGTTGTGTTGTCCTTTTCCCAATATTTGCAGTGGTATGAATGTGTAATCACTTAGAATTCACTCATAGTGCTCTAACTTCCTGTATACATTCATAGACTGTGTGGTCCTATATGTTTTTGGTATGTTCTGAATGTGTTGAATGTTGAATGCCCTGACTTCTATCTAAGGTTGATACTATTGTTACACTGAAATGATGTTGACTCCATAAGCCCAATGGATAGTTTCACATTGTGTTTCCACCACTCATATTTTTACATTTGTTTCATAAGAGTTAGCCATCTTAATAATAATCAAAGATCATTAATCCTTTGAGAGAGCCCTCTCAGGTTGGGGAGGCTAAGCCTTAGCCTAAAGTAGGTTTGAAATAGTTACTTGAGGTCTTCCTGGTCTGCAGCCTTCCAGGGTCAGATTTTGAGATAACATGATCTAAGTCAAAGAAGTCTGTTTTTTTCTACTTAGGTGAAGGGGAAGACTCCTACAACTCTATGTGTGGAGACATTTTTAAGTTCGCAGCTAAGTGCGTGGGCCCTTGTAGCTATGTGTGCAGGGAAGAAAGAGTCTATAATATAAGAATTAAACATAATAAAGACTATTTTGGAGCAATATTTGTGTATCTATGTGTTTATGGTTACTTTGCATTTACTGTGAATTTTCTCTATTTATTGTAATTATCATAAGAATGATTTAGTGAATGCCCGAAAGTGGTAGATCTATTAATTTACTTGATGATATGGATGTTTAATGAAATCAACACATGGTTAGAATGTGTTATCTGTGCATTACTCTAACTTCCACATTTTAAGGATTAGGGTTCGTGAAGGTCTAAATAAAGCCCGAGAAGTAACATAAACCCATTATACAAACCTTTGGATGTAGAAACCTGGTTCTATCATCCCCTAATACTGCCTCGGGTGAGATTGCACCTGTGCTATACAGGTTGTTGTCGAAAGGGCCAGTAGTATAGGGTTTTGTTGGTTGGTGAAACTAACTCTAAACCTAGGTCCAAACCGCCTCAAGCCAATGCATGGTTCTGTTGTTGGGACTGGGATCTTCCTGAGGAATGTGTGATGTCGAGTAAATGGTTCCCAACTAAGAAGGAGATTGAGAAGTGGAAACACCACAAGCTACATGAATTTGTGGCCCAGGAAAACAAGAATCCATGACTGCCAAAGCAAGAGTGGTTGAATAGATACCTATATACAAATGAGAACAAAATTTCTTCTACTCTTTTTCGTGTGAATTACATGAGTGGTTGTCTAAATTGGTAGACAATCAAGGTACGTGGGAGTTGGATAACCCTATTATGTGGACTCCAGAGTTGGTGTTGGCTTATGGGGGCCTGACCCAGGTTCAAAGTTATTTAGCCAAACAAATCCCTACACTACTGGCCCTTTTGGCATCAGCCCGCAGAGTGTGGACTGAAGTCTCACCCGAAGCAGTATGGGGGGATGCTGGAACCAAGTTTCCGCACCCTTGAGATGGATGTGATGTCGGTTTAGTCCAACTATTGCTACCTTCACACAAGTCACTTTGCACTCTATTCCACCCTTAAGTACCTTCGTGAAGTGTTACAATTGGCCTTCGCACAACCCTAAACAGGGGTTGAGATAATTTTGCGTTACTAAGGTAGCGAATTGCGCTAATTCCCGAATTAGACTAAGTATCTTACTTATCTTATTGACAGATCTTAACTACCTTCGCGTAAACAAATACTCTTACTTGTGTTCACTTAACTAATACAATTATACACATTCGCACATCTTGTAAGCCTTAGAAGTGAAATTCATACCCAATCTAACAGATGCATAAAACAGGAAATAAAGACACAAAAATGATAGAAACTTCTCTTTATTAATACTTCAGATGGTTACAGACTTGACTCTCCCTAAGCACTCAGATGCAGGGGTCCACGCACTCAGCTGAAGAGTATTAGGCATCTGTGTGCTCAGCTTCAAAGCCTCTGCCTATGCTATGACCTAGAACTTAGACTTACACTTAATATCTATCTCGCATACATGACATCTTTTCCATATCATGTCTACATGCCTTAACTACTTAGAGCTTCACTCTCTTTATAAAATCCCATGGTTCGCGGACCATGGGTAGGTCTTCTACAACTGACATTACATTATCAAAATAAGGGTGGACAACCCTATGACTCTTTAACAACTACGTGCTCTGTGCCCACAAAATGCAGAGTCTTTACATTGGAATTACAAACTTGGACCAAAATTTGGACTCTAAGCCCCAAGACTACCCTTGGGGGATCCTGTGCCCAACAGGGCCCCAACACAAACATCGTGACTCACCCTCGAGTCACTCTACAGGTGTGGATATGTTAGCGTGAAGACCTCCCAATTCTGATTGTATCGCTGCAAGTTTGACAGTGCACTAAGTGGTTGCCTGCTGAACTTCCTCTATGCATTGTTCGATGATCGTTGTTGCTGAACTGTTGCCCTGAATTCTCTCTTGAAATGCCTGCAGCTATGCGAGATTTTCTTCAATGTAGGTTGTAATGGTATAAGCCTCATCAATCCATGGTTGTAGGCACGCTTTCAAAACTGCCTCTTTATGCCGAGTAACATTCACCTGCTCCTTGAGTGCCTTTGTCTGCTACACCCTTGCAAGCCTCTGTGTAAGGGAAACCATCTACGCGTTTCTTTTTACCTCATTGTATCTCTACTGTAGCTCATGTGCCTTTGTCTCTATCTGCTCTATGTCTAGGTCCTCCTGCAGGGTGGTGAGGACCTCGAACAAGTGCTTGAACAGCTTCATGCAGTCTGTCATTGCACTGTCAACCGACTGCCACCATTGTTATTGTGACCATGGTGGTACGTTGTTCTCTAACCTCTAGCAGAGTTGAAATGGGCCTTCAACTTTAGTTTTGTTATCTGAAGGTTCAGTTGCAGCTGAACCCTAGCCATTTTTTCTCTTGCATCACGCACCACTGTGGCTAACTTACATACATGCACCTCCACTGGTTCCTCTGCTTGGATGGCCAACTCCAGGACCATCTTGTAGGCTTCCTGCACAACCTACATGATCTATTTTTTTTGCTCCATGGCCTCATTGCATTGCATGCTTAACTCCTCAATGTTCATGTGTTGTTCCCTCATTACCTCTATAGTGCAACTTTCCCTGGCCCAAAGTTATGCAGTGACTCCATCTTGCAAGAGATAGAGCATCTCCTGAGGGAGTGCAACCATGTTTAACCTGATCCCTTTCAAACTATTGACCATAGGCTAGTCAACCTCATTCTCTGCGATGATTGCTCCATCTGGTAGCACTATTGTGTTGGTCATCCGAGCATGCAACATTTCCTCGGCAGCTAAATTTCTGAATGCGAGGCCAATGGACACTGTGCCAGCCTACAGAGTGCGCACTTGCAACTCCTGTATTTGTGTTTGAAGAGCCCCCAATACTAGCTGGTGTTGTTCCTCAAACTGCTGGAGGGCCTTCGCAGTAATATCCCTCACTGTTTCACCGATATCATGTAAGTCCCCTTTAGTAAGGGTGATAGGGTCGAAAGATGTCTTTGAGGCCTTTGTTTTCTTTTGTGGCCCTACTTTCTCTCGTGGTCACAGACGTTTTAGTTGGGTGGACGTTGTGTGTGGGTCCACACCAACTTTTTTTGTATTGGTCTTTGGTTTAGGCAAAGGCAACTTCTATCCTTCGCGCTCTTCTTTTGTTGTTTTCTGTTGTTTTTAGCTAACTTCATAGCATCACATGCCACCTGGCCTTAGTCATTTCTTCTTCTTTCTTGTGCTTTTCCACTAGCTGCACCATCCACAGTTTCGTCTCTTCCTTCTTCTGTTGCGTGGTAGACTTCTCTTCTTCCACCTCGGAGTTAGCTGGAGTGCGCCACTTTAATAGCCAAGACTCAAGGACTACGAAGATTACATCATCGGTCGCAAAGTATGGTAACTCATGCCACGTCTCCATAGGGTCCTTCATTACCCTAATGAAGACATGGTGGAAGTTGGCTTTGAACTATGTAAAGCTGTGTAAACTGTTGTAGATTGTAGGTGATAACCATGGCTTGCAATTGACCCCCAACCTGATGTTCATCTCCATGAGCACCCAAAATATCTTCCTCTCTCTTACCCTCCGTGTGTCCTCGGTTTCCCACAACGAAGCATATTGCATTGCCTCAAGAAGGTCCTACATGATCGATGAGAACTGGCTATCTTTGGGCAACTCCCATGCCACTAGTATTATTGACAACGGGGGCCATGCGTAATGAAACGTTTTTCCCTTCTCGTGTGCCTCGCGGTAGTTTGTAAGGAACTCACCGCATAGATAGTTTACCTAGTTGAATTGGACCCCTTTTACACATTTCTTTGCTAGTGCAACCACTGGTGCAGGTACCTCATCCGTGTGGCACTTTTCCATCACCTTCCCTGAAAATATCTATGTCGCAACCTTGAATGCAGGGTTTTTGATACTAGAGATGGCATACCCTCACTTCTTCTTCTCCAACTTAAACTTATTTTTCATGACCTCTACAAGGGCCAACTTGCCACCTTTTCCCTCTAAAATGTTTGTAGGATCCACCCCTAAGCAAGGGAGTCATGTAATCCAGTGAATTAGATGGTCTGTGATGGGGATGGGCTCCTCCAGCCACAAGCACCCATCATGCACCAAACAGAGAAGTTGCCTAATGAAAAAAATAGTCACTGGGGCATGGCGGTAATGCGACACCTAGAGCAAGTTTAGCAGCCCTACTTTCTCAACCCCTCTGAGACATTTTCATGGCTCCAGTTCAATTATTCCAGTCGGCGCATCCATCCTCTGGCGCAATAGCTTCACAATCACTAAATGAGGGAACTTCTTGTGGTCCGCGAGGTCCAAATATTCAAATTTCAATACAGTAACCCATCGCAAGTGTGTGTCCTAAAAAATAATATCATCTAAGAGTGGTGCGGCTTGCAGAGAGCTCTTGCTCTCATATATATCCTTGGTCACCTTGGCTTTACCCTTTCATGGAGGAACATATTCAGGTAAACATGTGATAGGGTCCACTCCCTGGGTTTCGACCTCCATTTCTACATCCACCTCCTCCACTAGGATTTCTTCAAACTCTTCCTCCTCATCGGCTTCCAGGTTAATGTCCTTCCCCTTTTCCTCCAATGTGAGCTTGGTCCTCAATGGATTTCTGGGTGAGGCACGCACTAGTATCATGGCCTTCTTATCCTTCTTAGGTTTCGGCGTGCATGTTGATTTAGGGACCTCTGCGATTATTCCTGCACTCTCTGGGGCTTCTATTACTACAATTTCCTACATAGCTTCCTCGGCTATTACTACTCTTGTGTCCATGGCTTCTTTGGGTGCTGACATAGTGCTACTCCACAATTCTCTCAGTGTCTCTGGTAGCTGCTCCAACAATGAATTCACTTTCAGAATATCGATCTTTCAGATGCTGGGAGGTCTTCGTGCTAAGATCTCCACACCTATAGAGTGACTAGAGGGTCAGTCACAATGTTTGTGTTGTGGGTCTGTTGGGCGTGGGATCCCCCATGGGATGTTTTGGGGCTTAGAGCCCAGTTTTTGGTTCGATTTTGTAATTATAATTTAAAGAATCCGCATTTTGTGGTCACAGAGCGCGTAGTCGTTAAAGAGTCATAGAGTTGTCTGCCCTTATTTTGATAATGTAATGTTGTCTGTAGAAGATCTACCATGGTCCACAAACCATGCGATTGTATAAATAGAGTGAAGCTCTAAGTAGTAAAGGCATTAATGAATCATAGAATGTCTAAGGAATGAAGATGTATATGAGATAGTTCTAAAGTGTAAAGTCTAGTTTTGGGTTGTAGCGTAGGAAGAGGCTTTGCAGCTGAGTGTGCAGAGGCCTAGTAGTCCACAGCTAAGTGCGTGGACCCCTGTAGCTGAGTGTGTAGGGCGATTTGAGTCTGTAAATAGTTGGAAATATTAATAAAGAGAAGTTTCTATCATTTTTGTTTGTTTATTTCCTGTTTATGTATTTGTTATATCAGGTATGAATTTCACTTCTAATGCTTATATGGTGCGTGAATGTGTATAATTGTATTGGTTAAGTGAATGCAAGTAATAATATCTGCTTACGCGAAGATAATTAAGATCTATCAATAAGATAAGTAAGATACTTATTCTAATTTGGGAAATAGCATAGTTCAGTGCCCTAGCAATGCAAAAGGACGTCAACCCCTTGTTAGGGCTGCACGAAAGTCGATTGTAGTAGATCGTAAAGGTACTAAAGGTTAGAATAGTGTGGAAGCGACCTCTGCGAAGGCATGTATAGTTGGACTAAACCGAAATCACAACCATCTCAAGGGTACAAAAACTTAGTTCCAACATCCCCTCATACTGCTTCAGGTGAGACTTTAGTCCAGACTCTGTGGGCTGATGCTGAAAGGGCGAGTAGTGTAGGGATTTTTTTGGCTAAATAACTTTGAACCTGGGTCAGGCCCCCATAAGCCAACATTTGGTAAGGCGTCCGGAAGCTTCAGAAAAAAATATCATGAGGGTTGTCGATTACTAGATCGATAGCATTTTGGGTGGTTTCATTACTGAGTTCACGATAGATACATCTGTAAGCTATAGTGAAGATGAACGTTGGTTTTTTGAAGGACCAAGAGGTAAGTATCTGAAGTCCCAGAAAACTTGGATTAATATTCTATTGTGCACGAAAATGGTTATGTCATTGAATTAATGTTTAGAAGAGATTTGATGGGAAATACATGAAGTGGAAAGATGTTTAGAGGAGATCTAGCTTTAGGGATTGAGTACAACCCTCTATTGGGAGCATCTGATAGTGACGAAGAAAATAGTATTCTAAAAACACCTCAAGGTGCATTACAAACGTTAAATTAGGGTATCACGAGAATCCCACATCCATCCACTCCACCTCCTTCATCACCTCCACCTCATACACCTACATCTCGACCTCTGCCTCCACCTCCACTTCCACTATTCAACATGGTGAACACTATGAAGATGCCCATATTCAAAGTTCTAGGGATAGAAGATCGTAAACAATTTTCATTTATAACAGATGCTATGTGGAAGTCATAGCATATTACAAATGATGACCTGAAGAAAGTGCAGCTAGTCACAACCTTGCAAGATAGAGTGTTGAGTTGGTATATTAAGTATTGTTTGACTCATCTGAATGCAATGCTAAAAGAAATGAAGGAAGCACTAAATAATGAATTCAAGAAGCCTAAGTCACAAGCCCAGTTAGTAACAGAGTTAAAAGTGATCCAATAGAAAGTGAATGAGTCAGCGTGGGACTTTGACTAGAGGTTGAAATGTTTACTCCAGTAGGCTAATAAGAAGATCACAGATTATCAACACAAGGACTAGTATATTTCTTCACTACTACCCCATTTGAGATTGTCATTGCCACAACAGAATATTTGAATGTAGGTTGAGGAACTAGAGATTTCTATGAAATTGGAAGCCTCATCTATTCAAGATATGAATTTGAGAGTGCAGCAAATTCAATCACGGTTGGCTAGCTTGCATATGGAGTTTCAGAGCCTCAAGAAGGGAAAATAATTCTAGAATGAGGCTTGCACGGAAGTATGGTGTTTGAAATATAAGGTCTAAGGTCATGACAAGGACCATTGCCTGGTGTATCAGAACTACCTTTGGGGGGGGGGGCGGACTTGTCCCCTTGAAGCCAGAAAACAATGCTAGGCCAAGTACAAGAGTAGTACCATGGTGCGATATTTGTCATATTACAAGAAAACACACGATGGTCAATTCTCATTTGTTACAGAAGTTTGTGTAGACTCCCCAACAACCGTTCTGTAATTTTTGTAAGTTTGTGGCTCATGATAAGCGCAACTGCTAGAGTTATGAATTGATGATGGAAAGAACACCAACATATAGAGTACATATGGAGGCTCGTCCCCAGGATCAAGGTGCAACTGTAGCGCACAGAGCATTTTGGGGATGAGGAAGAGGAGGAGGAGGAGGAGTTGGAAGAGGTCGTGACCAAATCATTTACTACAATTGCAGAGAACTAGGTCACTTTGCGCAAGATTGTGAGAACCCAATGAACCCCTCATGTCAATATTGTCGATAGTTTGATCATGTCATAGAAGATTGTCCTGTGCTCATTGCAACGATTAAAGAAAAGAAGACCTAGACTCAACAGCCTATGCAAAACATCTAGATGATGAGATCAAAACCACACGAAGATGGAGCCAGTGTTAATATTGTTATGTGAAGCGGTATAGCTACCGGGGAGGATAAAGGGAAACAACCAGAGGAAGATGGGTGGGTAGGCAAGGTCGACGATAAAGAAGCTAGATTTGATTTGAATAAGGAAAAGGACACTTTTATGGAGGCAAAGAAAAACTTCATAGATGTGGGGGCTTCTAGCTCAAGGGCTCAGAGTACGCACACTAGAAAGACTGAAGACATCAGTAATGTGAATGAGGTAGACCCCTCACTATTAACATTATTTTTATAAACCTAGATGAAGCTCCTAAGGGATAAGAAGGTAGTATAGGGACTACAAGAGTTGATAGATAAATGTATTGGCAAGAATAAGCCCCTGCCCAAGTAGCATGTAGTACACAAAGTAGGAAAAGGTAAGAAAAGGACTAGATGCGAGATGAGATTGACTCCCCAGAATGGAGAATTCGAAATGGACTAGGTAATCCTTGATATTGGGTCTGATGGAAATGTTCCTCTGAAGAAAACCTAGGAACAAATGGGAAGACTAGTGCTACAGTGGTCCGCGATCCAGCTGAGAATGGCAAATCAACAAAATATTATTCCTATGGGGCGCCTACATGGAGTGACTATGGATATTGAAGGGGCACGCTCCATATCCAATTTTGAACTGATCGAAATAGTGGATGATATTAACCCATGCCCATCATTGCTTCAAATTGATTGGGCATTTGATATGAACGCAGTCATCAACCTTAAGAAGCCTAGTATTACATTTGAGAAAAAAGAGCTAAGGGTTATTGTTCCATTGGATCCAGCCGAAGGTGCGTGATATACTAAACCAGTCTGCAATTATAATGATGAGGATGATATCGAGCAAATCATGTGGGAGAAGGATAACTCATGAAATTCTGATTTAGATGAGGAGCTCGAACACTAGAAAAAAAAGTTGCATGAGGTATCGTTGCTGCGATGCAACAGGCTCACAAAGTCACTCTGATGTATATCAACCGGGGTACACAACTTACCATATTATGATGGTTTAGAAGATGTCAATTTATTTTTGGATAAATTTAAAAGGGATGTACCATAAGAACATTGGTTCCAAGCACTAGATATTACGATGCGAGCTATGTCTACTAGATGGTAGGGTATGCATAAGAACAACTTTGCAGACTAGAAGGAATATTGACAGATGATGAAGTTGTAGTTTGGATATGCCCATACCTGCATTATGGAGAAATATACAGGGAACAATGATCTGCGCGAGCATCTGGCTCGATGGACGAAAGCCTGGGGTGAAGAACCATAGCCAAAATGGGTTCATATATTTTTCCACACTTTGGATACAATCCCAATAAACTTGTATATAGAAACAGAGCTGTGACATGGAACCATAGAATAGGATGTTCTGAAGGAAATTTTTCTACTCACTTTTAGCTTTGAAGATGGATTTGAGTGTATTGATGAAGCATTACATGAAATCAAAGTTGCAATGTTCAAAATGCCTAAAGAACATATTGCATGGGTACAACCAGATTGGAGTATGTAGTTGTGCCATGCACTGGAATGATATAATGTTACCACTGAGGAAGGCGAAGAAGATCCTAGGAACATCAACATTCATGAGTCAGAAGGACATTGTGAAGTCGCAGGGCCTAAGGCAGAAGTCCCTGATATCTCGAATCCCTTGAATACCAAGAAGGTGAATATTGGATCAGAAGCACAACCAAAGTTTGGAAACATAAGGGCAAAGTCACGTAGTTACTGCAGGAGTATTAGGACTTGTTTCCCACCATGTTCTCTGATCTACAAGGGATAGTAGCGGATTTGGGTGTCATGAAGATCACTCTAAAGCCAGATGTGAAGCCAGTCATTAGGGGGCTTTTAAGGTCTAAAATGGGCCTCCTAAGGAAAATGTACAACCAGAATAAACTTTATAATAACTAATAGGATTGAAGATGATGATGTCAACCATGGAGGATGATTCACCATTTTTAGAGTGAAAAAGTAAAAATATTAAAAATAATAAAATAATAAAACGACTTTTTCAACTCGTATTTTTTAATTATCTCCCTACATTTGTACTCAAATTTTGAGTGAGAGTACTCATTGGATGCAAAATTTAATTCCTCATCCAAGGAGTACCCATGTTTCATACTTTTAATGGATCCTTCTACATGAAAAATGAGAAATACATGAAAACACGTGATTGCATTCACATTTTTAATGTATTTCTCATTTTTCATGTAGTAGGGTCCATCGAAAGTATGAAACATTGGTACTCCTTGGATAAAGAATCAAATTCTGCATCTAATGAGTGTTGCATCTTGAAATTTGAGTAAACCTATATGGAGATGCATTGAAAATAAGAATTGAAAAGATAGTTTTTTATTTTTTCCCTCTAAAATTTGATGATGTAATCTAATCTTATTTTATTATTTCCACTATTATTTTATAATTTCCTTAGGAGGCCCATTTTAGACCTCAAAGCTCCCCTAATGGAAGAAGCGCCCCTACTGGTTGAATCCTAAGTATAAGGAAAAAGGGTGCAAATAATTAAGTAGGATGCTTGCATCCAAGATTATTGAACTTGTCAAGGAATCAGAATAGGTTAGTCCCATGGTGGTTCAGGGAAAGAAGACACATGGTCAAATTTGGATATGTGTAGACTTAAGGACATTGAATGATGCTTGTGTCCACGATGCCTTTCCTACGCCATTTACATATGAAGTACTCGAAAATGTTGGAGTTCAGGAAGCCTATTCATTTATTGATGGGTTCTCAGGGTGCCATTAGATCAAGACCGTGCCAAAGGATAAGAGTAAGACTACCTTCACTATTGAATGGGGTTGTTTCTAGTATATAGTTATGCCTTTCAGACTTAAGAATGCCCCTGCAATATTCTGTAGGGTGGTAGTTGTAGCTTTCAAAGAATTTATTCACAAATTTTTGGAGGTTTACTTTAATGATTGGATAGAGTTTGGGTTAGTAAAGAGACATCTTTCCAGTGTTCGCCTCATGTTGGATACTTGTCGAAAGTATAAGATATCCCTTAATATGAATAAATTCATATTTGTGTATTGTATGGTATACTGTTGAGGCATGTAGTTTGTAAGGGTTGATGGTAGATCCTTCCAAAATTTCAGTGATTATCAATCTAGAGCCTCCAAAGAATGTCTAGCAAATGCGCGCGACATTGGGCCATATAGGATATTATAGGAAGTTCATCAAAGTGTATGTGCAGATCACTGTATCCGTGGAAAAATTGTTGAAGAAGGATACGATGTTTTTCTGGGATGAGGATTGCCAGAAAAGCTTGGACGTCTTGAAGGAAAAAATGGCCACCACGGCTATTCTAGTGTCCCCTTACCGGAAGAAGGAATTCCACGTACATGTAGATGCTTCCTACATAGAATTAGGAGTTGTGCTAACACAACCAAGTGAAGGTGATATCGACCATCCGATAGCATTTGCGAGTAGAAATTTATCGAAGGCAGAAAATAATTATTCAACCACAGAGCACAAAGGACTAACAATGGTGTATGCGCTCCATAAATCCATACACTATTTGTATGGTGCACACTTCAAGATGTAGAAAGACCATTATTCTTTGAAATACTTGGTCAACAAGCCTGTGTTGGGGGAGGAAAATCTATAGATGGTTTTTGCTCTTTCAATAATATGACTTTGAAGTAATTGTGAAGCTAGGACGACTGAATGTTGGACAAGATGACCTCTCATGAATTGAGAATGGCAATGAATGTACAAATCTAGAGGAAGGATTGCCTGATGCACAAGTATTTGTTGTGTGTATTGCAGATGAATATTTTTTTGATATAATCTAGTTCTTATCCATAGGTAAAAATCCTAAAGGCTATTCCATGCAGTAGAGGAAAGAATTGGTGGTCGAGGCTGTAGATTTCTCTGTTATCACAGGAAATTTATATAAAATGGGATCCGATGAAGTATTACGTAGGTATGTCCCAGAGTATGAATGACAAAGTATCCTTGCCAAAGCACATGGAGGGGTTGTAGGAGGACATTATGCGGGAAGAGAAACTACACAAAAGATTTTATGAGTAGGACTTTGGTGGCCGATTGTGCATAAGGATTTCAAGGCTTATTGTAGGGCATGTGATGTCTGTCAAAGAACGGGGAGACCAGCGTGAAGGGATGAATTTCCCTTGAACCCACAAGTGTCATTACAAGAATTTGATAAGTGGGTGAGAGAATTCGTGAGGAAAATTCAACCATTGCAAAAGAAGATAGGGGCCAGATACATCATTACAACACCTAAATATTTAACCAGGTGGGATGAGACATAGCCTATAAAGGATTGTAGCTCAGCAACTACTGCAAAGTTCATTTTTCAATATATCATGTCTTGGTTCAACTACCCTAAGATCTTGATGAGTGATAGAGGTTCACATTTCTTAAATGAAACAATTGTTTCTTTTCTCGAAGAGTATGTCGTATCATCCTCAAGAAAATGACATAGTGTGAGCCTTTAATAAAATCCTAGAGAATGCCTTAACAAATATTTTCAATGCGAAGAAGAATGATTGGGATGTGCACATACCAGATGTCCTATGGCGTATAGAACAACATGCAAAAAGTTTATGGGACAAAATTTGTTCATACTGGTTTATGGATTACATCATGCCAAGTATGTGGATTTCTGCAATTATAGACATGGTCGATCATGATACCATGGAAGAATTCCTCGCACAAATATTTTAGTTGGAGGAAGATTGCTTCCCGGTAGGTTTTCATTAGGAGGTGTAGAAGGACCATGAAAAGGTATGGCATGATCGCCATATTAAATAGTGCAACTTAAGAATGGAGATTTGGTATTACTATATGACAGTAAGTTCAAGAAGTTTCCAAAGAAATTCTAAATGCATTAGTTGGGGCCATATATATTAAGGAGATTACAGATGGAGGGGCAGTTTAGCTCGAGAAGCTGAATGGGGAATTTTTTCCAGGAAAGTTCAATGGGAGTTAGTTAAATTTGTATAGGGGTGATCCCACCCCTGTGTAATGACTATATGGATGTAGGATAGTCTTAGTAATCTAGGCAGTTACAAGGGAGTGAAGGACTATAAACTATACTGCTAGAAGAATGGTTGCACGAAGTGATTGGGTTGTGTGATGAATCAAGGGAAGGCATAGAGGAGAGCTGCAATGGAGGGGATGCATTAGGATGGTGGGTCCCACATAGCCAGCCAAAAAGTGACCATTGGAAGAATTGTATCTAATTGCATGACAATGTTTCCATTAAAGGGAGCAGGAGGGGAGAAGTTATGGAGCTTACCTTTGGAAATCTACCGCCAAAGACGCATTAATGACAAGCATTTGGAGGGAACAAATGGATTTGAATTAAAATTGAGCTATAAATACAACATGTCACTCAACATTCAAACACTTTCCTTCCTGAGAAAATCCCTTGAGTTGTTGTGATTTCGTTTGTGTCAAGAGTAGTGTTATATGTCTGACAAGGATTGGGAAAGAATTAGGGAGAAGATTTCACAACTGGGATTTGGAAAATTGACTAGCAACATGAATTATTCTTTTAAATAATGATTGCAACTCGACCTAACCCAAAGATAGCTCGACCTGTACCTATAGGGTTTCCTACTACAGTGCCTAGGTCACCAAGGCCTAAGCCATCTGCTTCCATGATGGGAGATAAGAAGCAAAAGAAGCCTTTGCAAGCATCGATGTGGAAATCGCCGCACAAAAACTTGATAGAGATCCAGCAGAAGGGAAATCATAGGGATATGTACTTTTTCCATGAATTCTTTGAGGACTGCAGATAGGCCTAGTCTGAGGGAAAGGTGTTCCACTACGCAAGGTTGTTGTTGTTGATCATGTTGGTGGCATGGAGGATGCCCAAAGAAAGTCAAATTTCTCAGTAGGACTTAAATCTACCTGAGGCTACGAGGTTTTCTTGGTTGTGTGCCACCGAAGATCCCAAGCACATTATGGAGATGAAGATCTTTTCGCTCATATTTGAGTTAGAGCTGAGGATGGTGATTAACTAGCAACCAAGTTTATCACCAAGTTTCCACGCATAGTACAACATTGTCGTAGATTTCAAGAAAAATGTTCATAATCTATACACCTGCATGAAGAAAGATGCCACACACACATGGCACAAGCTACCATACTTAGTCACCGAGGATGATATTTTGGGAGTCATCAGTAAATGGTTGAGTGACTGGTTGACCCCCTTTGATGCCAGCACAGGAACTAGTAAGGCTGCTGAAGGCGAAGCAGCACAGACCGCAACAATAATAGTAACATCAAAAGAGAAGAAGAAGGAAGCATATAAGGCTTCTGCAAAAGAGAATGTTGTGACAAAATAAAATGTCACAAAACAAAAATAAGTTATTGTAAGGGAGAAAGAAGCAACCAAAGAATGGGTCTTTGCCAAAGAGACTGGTGTGACCAAGGAGAAAGTTGCTGCTATGTCGCAAGCCACTATTGACCTCAATGATTCAGACACGGAGGGCAGAAAAAACGAGGGAGAAACCAAGGGAAAAGAGGAAGGGAGTGCGAGCTTGGAGTCCTCGTTCATCGTAAAAAATAAGTAGAAGAAGAGTTCTACAAGATCGTGCAAGAAGCATAACTCAGACAAATTAGCGAGCGCAATGCCTTTGGTCCTCATAAAGGGGGACCTAGATGAGATTAGTGATGTGGTCCATGATGCAATGACAAATCTTTGGGGACACATCGAATAATAGTGCCACAAAACACTGGATGAAGTGCAACAAGGCCTATGGGAATTGATGTCCAAATAGTTATCATTCAAACGAGTGTGGGATAGGCAAGCCTGAAACAAGCAAGCGGGTCAGCCTTAGTAGTAGAGCACACCACATACCTCTGTATAGTGTAGTTACTAGAGGGTTTTGTGTGTCTTGATGCAATAGAAGCTAGGGTGCACCTCTTACACATGAAGGATTTGAGTCTGAATCTAGCGGTGCTTCCTATTCGGACACTGCATGAGTTGCATCAAGGGGTGTTAGATGAGATCATAATTCTGGAACAATGCGCACTATTGATCATCAACAAGGTCAAAACCAATAATCAATAGATGTTCAAGGAAAATTTGTAGGCCCTCAAGGAAACATAGGAATTGATGGCTTGAAGTCAGCAATTGGAAGCAGTAATACCACAGGCTTGTAGTGAGCTTCCCAAGCTCTAGATTTCGGTGGAAATGACCCCTACGGAGAATATTAGAAGCTATATGTTGCAGTAAAGGATTCAAAGGAGGAATTTGGGAATTTAGATTTGAGATGCAACTGTAATCTCTGAGCTCCGACTTAAGCTGCAGCCAACCACTCCTCCATAAGTGAGAGAGTAGCATGAGGCTGCTATTAAAGAAGAAATGGCTACCTTAGAAGCTGCAATCAAGGGCTGAAATTAGTTGTTTAAAAAAGTGATGGAATTATGGACCTCACTACAGGAGGATCCAACTTTGCAGAATATTTAAGCTGATATCTGGGAAAAGAAAAGGTAGTTTGATGACATCAGGTCTACAACGTGAACTTTATCACCCGTGCAAAGGTTCACCAGTTTACAGGAGGGCAAGCTCATCTAGAGCAAAATTGATGAGCTCGAAAGGAAGTAATCATATCTTCAGGGACACAACCCTGGGTTGATGAGGCAAGTCAGTTGACATTGTCAGTACAAAGCAATTTGAAGGCCGTGCAACAGATGCAGAGAACCATGGGCCTTGTAGTCGAGGGCCCAACAATAGAAAAATTAGTGGAGGAAGTTTGTCAAGCTACAATGCAGGGGACAATAGACCTGCAAGTGTTACAGATAGATTTCAATGATCTCTAGGTGAAGATAGAAGTGCCACTAGCATAGTGACTCGAGGACAAGTCATGACTTTGTGTTAGGGGCTTGTTGGGATAGGGTCCCCTGGGGTAAATTTTGCATATAGTTTTGTTAATTT
Source organism: Pinus taeda (assembly GCA_000404065.3). Classification (NCBI taxonomy): domain Eukaryota; kingdom Viridiplantae; phylum Streptophyta; class Pinopsida; order Pinales; family Pinaceae; genus Pinus; species Pinus taeda. The sequence goes on along the minus strand of APFE030716862.1, from coordinate 13,987 downwards.
TGTAAAGTCTCCACATTTTGAGGAGCGAAGCGTGAAGGTTGTTAGAATTCAAAGCAGATCTAGGAAGGTCAACTCCCCTTATTTTATTAGAAGTTAAGTTTTTTTATGACTCTCCCATGGTTTGTGGACCATGGTATTATAATGGAAGATTCTATATAAAGGAGTCATAGAGATTCACAGGGTATAGAAAAAAAATGTATGGGCAAGTGATCTAAGTCAGAGAAGTTTGTTTTCTGTAATTAGATGAAGGGGAAGGCTCCTACATCTATGTGCGTGGGGACCTTGGTAAGTTCTCAAATAAGTGTGTGGGCCCCTGCAACTGTGTGCATAGGGAAGAAAGAGTCTGTAACATAAGAATTGAACATAATAAAGACTATTTTGGAGATATATATATATATATATATATATATAATATATATTATATATATATATATATATATATGCGCGTTGATGGTTACTTCTACAGTTATTGTGAATTCACTCTATTTATTGCAATTATCATAAGAATCACTTAATGAATACGCGAAAGTGCTAGATCTGTTAGTTTACTTGATGATATGGACATTTAAAGCAATCGACGTAGGGTTAGAATCTACTATATGTAAGTTATTGTAATTTCTGTGTTTTAAGGATTAGGGTTAGCGAAGGTCTGAATAAAGCCCTAGAAGTAACAAAAACCCATCACACAAACCTCTTGATGCAGAAACCTAGTTTTGTCATCCCCTAATACTACCTCGGGTGAGACCTCAACCTACGTTATACAAGTTTTTACTGAAAGGGTTGGTAGTGTAGGGTTTTGTTCGTTGGCACAACTAACTCTGAACCTGGTCCTAGACCCCCTCAAGCCCACACTTCACAACATGAGTAAGTAGAAAATAGGGCATTTGATGAGTGTAATTGCACACTTTTCACTGATAGGGGTGAATAACTGACTGTGGGAACTTTGAAGTATGCAGTCCCAAGATTCAATGAGGAAGATTGATGACTACAATTGTGTAATGCACTGTTCAGTTTGGGCCAGAGCCCGAGAGAGACTACACAATGCGTAGTTTAGTTTGGGCCAAAGCCTGGGAGAGACTACGCATTGCCGAGTCTCGATGACCAAGATAGGGGAATGGCTCCTAGAATTACTTAGTGCGTAGTTAGAGTCATCCCAAGACAAAATCTGCACAATTCTAGAAGCCAAGGAATAGGCCTTGAGCTCCTAGATTGCGTAGTGCATGCAGTGAGATGTGAGATCTAGGCAAGGGGAGCCTAGACCTATCCATGGGGAGTGTGAAAACAAACACATTTGAAGGACTATGTGAGGATTAGTGAAAATATGACTAAGTATAGTTGTATTCATGTAAAATAGGTGCAAAAATGGATCAAGCTGAAGGAACACAAAGCATGTGAAGGTAGTCACCACAATGGCGACTGTTGGTGCAAAAATGCGAAAAATCATGCGATGCTTGGGGAAGACAATGTATAACTTGAAATAACACTTCTACAAGATAAAAAATTTAAAATGCCAGGATTTGTTCAAAAAAAGTATTGAAACAACATTCTCACAAGCTAAACAAACAAAGGCAACATAAAAAGTAGAAAATGGTGATAAAAGAAAAACACACCCCAAAAAGTGATGATAATGCTTCGAAGGATCCTTGATCTCATAGGAAAGATAGAGCATGATGATAAAATGTATAAGCAATCTCTAGAGGCATCCATTACACATATTTGAGCAAAATGGGGTTCATGATGCGTATGCTTGAGATCAAGGACAACAAGGACACTCGAAAGAAACTTCTAAAGATGGCAATGTGTCACCTTCGGGAAACTAATAATAGATCTCTACTTCATAGGGATGACTTTCCTCTTAGATTCTTTCTTTTTGAGAAAACTACCATGCACTACCTAGAAAGACTGCATACTTCTAGGAAGGATCTGGCAACTCTTTGGTTCATGCACTGAGTAACCTTATGAGTGGGGTAGGTTCTACGCAATTTCTGGGCTGCATCTAAGGCTTTGCACAATTTCCTAGTTGAAGGAAGGCTATTAGTTGGCTCTACGTAATTTAGGAGCTGAATGATCAATTATTGGTTTGGACTACTTTGTGCAGTTTCCTAGTTGAAGACAAGCTACCACTTGGGTATGCACAATTCTAGAGCCAATGCTCACTATTGGGTTGCACTGCATATTTCCTGAGAGCAAGGTTGGTTGCTGTCAAGGATTGTGCAAATCGTCAAGGTAGTGGTAGAACTAATTTTCAATCAAGTCATAGAGTTAGCTTGGTTAGACAACAAAGCAAGTAAGTAAATACAATCTATAAAGAAAAATATAAAGCTTGATGAAAGCATAAGTACCTGGGCAGTGTAAGAAAAGCTTATGGGAATTTAGTAGGGAGGCTCCAAAACAAAGTATATGCAAAATTTTGGAGGGTGGTTGTAGTTGCTACAACATCTGGGAAGGTAGAGAAAGGGAAGGGGAAGTCAATCCATTCCAAATCAAATTCCAGTCATGGCAGAAAGAGGAAGGACTTGTTGAAAATCAAGTGTTTTCATTATCACGAGATGGGACACTATGCCACAAAGTGTCTACACAAGAAGGACAGCAAGAAGCCCTTGGGAGGAGCGGCAGGTGAATCTCTTGCATCACAATTCAAACTCTATTTTATGCTCATTGCTTGCATGGTCTCATCAATGATGGGTGGTGTGTGGTACCTAGACAGTGGAGCTTCATTCCACATAATTAACAACAAATAACTCTTCAGTAACTTGGAGGAGAGGGATCTCTAGATTCACTTTGATATGGGTGATGACGGGATGTATAGTGCACCTAACATCAATACTATTACCTTTCAGAGGGATTCTAGTTCTCCCCTCACATTGAGAGATATCATGTATGTTTCGGGTTTGAAGAAGAACTTGGTTTCTTGATCCGAATGGAAAATGGCATCAACCCATGGTACTCATCCACCCATATTATTCATCGAACCATGGAATTTACCCATGGTATTTTAAATGGCATCCGCCTGTGGTATTGTAAAATCCACCCATGGTATTCATTCACCCATGGAATTGACCCGTGGTATTGTAATTGAAAAATACTATAAGTTACACATCACATTTTGTAAAAGGACAGATTTTCCGCCACAATGTAGCCTTTACAGTTCAGAGGCATGTAGCCACCACATCTCTTCTAAGAGATAAGCTACCATCACCCTAGCTGGTTTATTTCCATTTCTGTTTGTAAGCATATTTTAGTATTTTATAGTAATGAAATGAAGTACTATTTCCGCTACATAACTATCCTTATGGTTATTTCTGTATTTTGTTGTGTTCCTATTTAAATTGGGATCAATGGGTTTAATAAAAAGTTTCTTTGTGGTTTTGTTTATTGGGCATTCTCCTATTTTTCTTCTGGCAATTTCAAGTTTTCAGATCTTGGGGGCCTTTCCCCCAAGATCCATTGCAAGTTTTCAGATCTTGGGGCCTCCTCCCAAGATCTGGATCAGTGGTATCAGAGCAGGTTATGATTCCATGGGAATGAGGGTTTGATGCATATTTCAGTTTCAAATTTTGCAGCAATATTCAACAAACTTCAGGCATGTGCTACAACCTCCACAGAGCACTTCTCTTGGGTTAAGCAGGAAGAATTTTTCTTTTTTCATTTTGTTGCAGGAATGTTTTTGGGCGATGACTTTGCAGATCAGATATGAAACATTTGGTACAAAATTTACAAAAACAAATACTATATCTGCATTCCTCTTGAAAAATCACCTAATTTAAAAAAACAAATGGGTCGAATCGGAGTTCAGATGTGGGAGATATTGCTAATTTAAAATCAGCGATTTTATCAGAATTTTTGTGACGACGGAACAGTTGCAGCACGAATTTGAGATCTCAGAGTGTCCAGATAAGGATTTCCAACTCATGGGAAGATGCAAAATGATCCTTCTACTTCCAAAAACAGGTTATAATAAATATTCTGAGTTATAGTGGCCGAGTTATGTCCATTATAATTATGGAGCATTATTCGGAGCAGGTTCCATTGTAGACATGCCCTCCCACCCCACTTTAGTAAGCACCTGCTTCACATTCATCAGTTTCAACATAGCAACGTTCGGCTTGGGTTATTTGGAGATGTGCCCTCCCACCCCAGGCTATGTAGGCACCTGCTACTTCATCAATAACCAACATCACAGTTATGGGTCAACTGCATAAAATCCTTGTCATCAAAGTCCATTTGCTAGGCCACACACTGTTAGTATCACAGTTGGTCACAAACATTACAGGGTATCTCTATACTCACATCTTCATTTGTCATGGTTATGGGGCATCCACAAACCCACACTTCATCGAAGTCCATTCGCTAGGCTGCATACTGTCATCATCACAGTTGGTCACAAGCATTACAGGGTATCTCTATCCTCGGATCTTCATTTATCATGGTTAGGGGTTAATCACATAAAACCCTTATCTTCAGTGGCTCTTCATATTCAAAAAAGGCTTTGCAGTAGGGAACTTTACGCAATGGGGACCATTTCTTCTTAAGGAGGGAGGAATGATCCGAATGGAAAATGGCATCAACCCATGGTACTCATCCACCCATATTATTCATCGAACCATGGAATTTACCCATGGTATTGTAAATGGAATCCACCTGTGGTATTGTAAAATACACCCATGGTATTCATTCACCCATGGAATTGACCCGTGGTATTGTAACTGAAAAATACTATAAGTAACAAGTCACATTTGTAAAAGGACAGATTGTCTGCCATAATGTAGCATTTACAGTTCAGAGGCATGTAGTCGCCACATCTCTTCTCAAAGATAAGCTACCATCGCCCTAGCTGGTTTATTTCCACTTCTGTGTAAGCATATTTCAGTGTTTTATAGTAATCAAATGAAGTACTATTTCTGCTACATAACTATCTTTATGGTTATTTCTGTATTTTGCTGCGTTCCTGTTTAAATTTGGATCAGTGGGTTTAATAAAAAGTTTCTTTGTGGTTTTATTTATTGGGGATTCTCCTATTTTTCTTCTGGCAATTTCAAGTTTTCAGGTCTTGGGGGCCTTTCTCCCAAGATCCATTGCAAGTTTTCAGAAGAAAATAGGAGAATGCCCAATAAACAAAACCACAAAGAAACTTTTTATTAAACCCATTTATCCAAATTTAAACAGGAACACAGCAAAATACAGAAATAACCATAAAGATAGTTATGTAACGGAAATGGTACTTCATTTCATTACTATAAAATACTGAAATATTCTTACAAACAAAAGTGGAAATAAACCAGCTAGGGCGATTTTAGCTTATCTCTGAGAAGAGATGTGGCGGCTACATGCCTCTGAACTGTAAAGGCTACATTGTGGCAGACAATCTGTCCTTTTACAAAATGTGACTTGTTACTTATAGTATTTTTCAGTTACAATACCACGGGTCAATTCCATGGGTGAATGAATACCATGGGTGGATTTTACAATACCAGGAGCGGATGCCATTTACAATACCATGGGTAAATTTCATGGGTCGATGAATAATATGGGTGAATGAGTACCATGGGTTGATGCCATTTTCCATTCGGATCAAGAACTACTTCAAGCATTTGAAGAACAAAAAATTGAAGTTCTCGAATTAAGGCAATAAGTGGAAGAAGGAAGAAAAGTTGAAGAAATCATGAAGAAGAAGTATCTTGAAAAGGAAGAGCAATATGAGGTTGAGGTAAATATCCTAAAAGGTAAATGAGAAGAAAAAGATAAACTTTTATGATTTCAAGATAGTAATAAGATTTTGGATTATATTCTTAGTAGTCAAAGGTCTCCTTCCATCAAATCTGGTCTTGGTTTTCATGAAATTGTTAAAGGTGAATCTAGCTCACAAACTGAAGCAAGGATCTCTAGTACAAAATATGAAATGCTCAACAAGGAGATAAGAGGTCAACCCCATCAACAACCAAGGAAAGAAAGTCTTCAAATAAAATCATTTACTCCTAACTATGGAAGTGTTAACGATGGAAGTGTTAATCGATTCTTTCCTCTGATAAATAAAGTTAAATGTTTCATATGTCATAATTTTGGACATGTTGCAATAAGATGCAGAAGTAAAATGGTTCAAGCTAATAACTGTCACACAAAAAGATCATCAGCTTCCACGTATTTTAAGTGATATTGTTTTTCTTGCAATATGTTTTGTCACAAAGCCATTGATTACTTTAGAATGAATATGAAACATATATGTTATGCTTGTAACAAGTTTGGGCATATAGCAAAAGAATGCAGGAGCAATTTTTGGCCAACATACCAAAAGGAGAAAACGTCATCACACTCCAAGGTATGGAAGAAGAAGGAATTACAGTCAAAAAAATGTGGCATAATTGAGTTTACAGACATAACAGACTCAGGAGGAACTGAAAGTATGAAATTTCAGTGTTCTAATTTTCATATGCAGTTATCATGAATACAAGTCATGTATATACATGAGTTAGAAGCTGCATAGTCATGTATATGTTGGTTTGATGAAGATGCAGTGGGACAGACTCAGAGAAAAAGGGTCTGGTATGGTTCAAACAATTATCAATTATCTTTTTTGTCTAGATGATTGATGACTATAGTCTGTGGTTGTTGCTTAGAAGTGATTTTGACCCTCATAAGTTGTTGATGACTTGATGTATAACTAGTTGATGATGATGCCTTGATGATTCTTACTAATATATGCAATGATTAGATATGAAAGTGAATATTTGGCACAGGTTCAGGGGGAGAATATGCTATGCTTCTAATAATGCATTCTTGGCATTATGTTTAGAATTCTTTGGTACAGAACGATTCTTATCAATGGTGAGGATGCTTATGTCGTTGAAGTGTTTAAATTATAATCATGCTATGTTGTAGTTATGAGTTGCCTATGATGAAATCTTAGATGATACTTATATTGCTTGAGCCAAATAGTTGTTATTCAGATCAGATTTATGAATGATTGTGGATAATTCTTTTGATGATCCATACAATATATATGGTATGTTTCTTGCATGGTGATCTTCATAAGGACAAGGAGATGAACAAAGCTTGAGTACACAACTTCATTATTTGATAAGTGTCATTTCTTTTATGTTGTTGTCATCATGACTTCAAATATTCATAAACTTCATATAGTGCAGTTATGGATGAGGATTCCTATAGTTCTTGGCTCTCACATGGTTGAGGATTACTACTGTTGATGGTATCAATAAAGCTTGACAAATGACTATGAGCTCATGGTTTGCTAGATACATATTGATATCTCTTTGATGGATACACATTATGTCGGATACATGGATGATTACTTAAGTTGCGTATTGATAAATATTGTTGGTTAGCCAAGAGAATGGTGTTATTGCAGGTCTCATGAAGACATAGCTATTTGAAGACTTGGATATTCAGAGACATGGCTTACTTAGTCACATAATGCTGATGACTTCTTAATTTATGATGATAGGTTTGATACTCACATATGTTGATTATCATGGTTGATGCTTATCAGATCTGGGATGTTCCCTAGTGATGATACATGGTTGATATATTGAGGGTTCTTGTGGAAAGATCATGCAGTTCTTGATGATGATGTTATGATCATAGATGATGACTATGGTGTTTTCAAATGCATATCACGGAAAATTTTAAGGATGGAAATTTTTCTTGAAGTTTAAAAACATTGGTGAATCTCATTAATCCCTAATATGTAAACTATAAAATGTTTATTGATATATTTGTAAAATTATTCAAATTTGTAATGATTTTTTATATAGTCTCTATATAATGTTGGTGATTTTTAAGGTAAAATAATTTTATATTCTAAAATTTGGGTGAATCATCTTTTATAAAAATTGGAAATTGGTGAATTTTTTTTGTGGAAAAATCACGAAAAATTAGCCCACTGGGCTAACATTAGCCCATAAATTCTCCATGATGCATATGATATGATGTGAATGATTTTGTGTTACTTCTTGGAGATATGACATATGATTAGTTGATTCATGGAAGGTTATGATAAGGATCTTTCTACTAAGGAAACGTAGAAAATTGATCTTGATGATATCAGGAGGATGAGTTGATATCTATAAGCGGCATAGTTTGTCATAGGTTCATGATATTTACATTATCATATCTTGGGAACTGATGATGGACATATACAGGTTGTCGGTATGGATGTTTCTGATAGATGCTTATGGTGCAGATCATATATGGTGTATGATAGTTGTTGATGACTATCATGGTCTTGTTTAGATCTTTCGTCTTTGTTATAAATGTCATGTATATAATTTGATGTAAAGGTCATTTAAAGACCTATGGTGTAGTAATTTTCATATTCAATCATGTATGGACTTTTGAGATAATGTCAAATATGTAATCCCACTTGGTTGAGTGGTTGAGTCATTTGGTATATCCCCACTTGGTTGGGAGATTGATGTATATATGAGTCATCGGTGATAGGAAGGTCATACTGACATAGTTGATTTATAAATTCATGTTATTCTTTCGGAAAATATTGTTGCATATTCTGCATGTGCTCAAGGGGAGCATGGATGGTATAGTGCATCTCAAAATGTAAAAAGGGTGAGTTTAATGAGAGAATTTAGCATGTGCTTGGGGGGAGCATGGTCAATGTTCATATTTAGTTGTTAAGATATGGAAATCTTCATTAACATTGGTCATTCAGCCCTTTTCCCTTGATGTCAAAGGGCGAGAGTATCTTGGTGTTTGGAGAGTAGCTTTATGTTTAGAACAACTTGGTGTTATTTACAGGTTGTCGTGACCAAACACCAAAGTAGTTGCCATCAATTCCAAAGGGGGCGATTGTTGGTGTTATGATGCATGTGTTGTATTTGATGGCAACCCACTTGTAGCGGAACAAGTATATGGAAACTAGATGAATCTACAAGACAGACCAGAAATGACAAAATGATAGAATAGAGATGAATCTATAGGTCAGAGGTGATAGAATGATGGAAGAGAATAATGGTCAAAGGTTGGATACAAGGAGATTGTTAGTGTGTGTTTTGCTTAACATTTGATGAATAAACTAATTGATAAAAGTATAAATAATGTGTGATAGGATGCATGGTAGTTGTGTTTACACATGTGACAAAATTTAGGGAAATTCAGAGAAATCAATTCAGAAGTGATGTATGATGGAAAATCACATGATAACAGGTCAATTCAGAGGTAACAGGGGAATGGTACAGAAGAACGGGATGTTGGAACAAATGACTACAGATTAGAATCAAGAAGTTGAAGAAAAAGGATGTTTTCAGGTATGTTAAGTTGTATATGTGGGTTCATTGTACAAAAAGAGCATATACATGTAGGTTCACTATACAAAATGAACGTATATGTATGCACACACTTTCACAAGAGGAAAAGCATGTATGGGATGAAAGAATTAAGGAAATTAAGGTGAAAGAATACAAAGGGTCGATACCATACTATTAGCCCACAATATTGAGTGGAGTAATGGTTATTTGATCCCTGTCTAAGAATACCAAAGGTTCTAAGTGTTGTTTTGGTCTGAGGTATTGGGAAAGGCTAAAACTATATAAGGAGGAGAATATCAAAGAGCTAAGAGCACAAGTGATGAATATCTTATGAAGTGTTAGATCAAAATAAATTATGCATGTTATGGGTTTCCAACGCTTTGCTTGATCTTGTTGGGTTGTGTTATATTCCTTCCATGTAGTTAACAGGGGGTTTGAAGGGCACCCGTAACCCCACTTTATGGGGTCTGGGGTAGCACCCCAGAAAATTTTTATTTTGGACCCTATGTTAGGTTGGGCAGACCCACCTATGGTCTTGTGCATGATTTTCGCACGTCTTTTGGATGCGATGGTTTTCGGTCCATGGTATTGGACGCGATGGTTTTCGGTCCATGGTATTCGATGCGATGGTTTTTAGTCCATGGTATTGGCTGCTTTGGCATGTATAAATACGTATTGTAACATTAAAAGGAAAATAATGAAAAATCAAGCTAGTGATCCTGGTTTTGGGATCCAGTGGGAAAATCTCTGTATATATGTGTTTTATGTGTTATGCTTTTGCATTGTTTATTTTTCTATGTTTTAGAATTCGTATGCAGGTAATTTTTGTACAGGGTTAAAACCTACATTTGGTATCAGAGCTATTGTTGGCTTCAAGGGGACGCCTTTGTTGCTGAGGGGTCTCACTCGGGCCTGTGGTAGACCCTGTTCAGTGGGAGATCTACGAGATCGATTCTGCTGGTGAAATAAGATGGCGAGTGGTGGAAAGATAGAGATCGAGAAATTTAATGGTCAGAGTTTTGAGTTGTGGAAACTCAAGATGGAGGATCTGTTGGTGGATAAAGATCAGTGGATTGTGGTAGATCTAGGTACTAAACCATTGGGAGTGACCAATGAAGAATGGAAGAAGTTGGATCGGAAGGCAAAGAGCACAACATGATTGTGTGTCTCAGATTCAGTATTGTTGAATGTATCAGGGGAAACTACAACAAAGGATTTATGGGACAAGTTAGGGACTTTGTACCCATCCAAATATCTGGTGAATAAACTGTTCCTATAGAAAAAGATGTATAACCTGAGGATGAAAGATGGAGACTCAGTGACAGAGCATTTGAATGTGTTTAATACTATGTTAAGTCAGTTAGCATCTATTGATATTAAAATTTCAAATGAATATAAGTGCATTAGTTTGTTGTGTTCTCTACCAGATTCGTGGGATAGTCTGGTTATTGCAATAGGTAGCAAAGCAACTACCTTGTATTTTGATGAAATAGTCTCATCCTTGCTGACGGAGGAGATGAGACGGAAAAATATGGAGAGCCAGAATGGTGATGCCTTGTTTGTACAAGGACAGTCCCAGAATAGAAACAAAAATAAGTCATCGAGTGGGAGATCTAAATCTAAAGGGAGATCTAAATCTCCAGGAAAACCTGTAAAGGTGGTGTGCTGGAAATGTGGAAAGAAGGCACTACAAAAGGGATGTAATCTAAATCTCTGACAAAGAAAGAGATTTGATTGAGGCTCCCCGGCTTGAGGTGGAAAACCACCTCAGATGAAGGTGAAGGATGTGTTACTTGGCTTCTTCAAGTACACATGTAGATCATGAGGCATCGTTGATTGACTCAGGTGCATCCTTTCACTTCACTCCCCATAGAGAGTGGTTCTGCGAGTATGAGAAATATGATAGTGGTGATGTATTCTTGGGGGATGACAAGAAGGCTAGATTCGTTGGTCACAGAAAAGTAAAATTGAAGTTGCAAGGTGGAAGCGTTAGAACGCTTCCAGTTGTTCTACATATTCCTGCATTAGCCAAAAGTATAATTTATGTTAGCAAGCTGGATGATGTAGGTGTAAAAACAGTGTTAGAGAAGGATACCTGCAAGATGGTTCAGGGAGCACTAGTATTGATGTGGGGAGTTCTGACTGGAACTCTGTACAAGCTGCAAGGTAGCACAATTGTTGATGGGTGCAATAGTTATGTGGTTCCTAAAAGTGGAGCTGAAAATCTAGTCGTCTCTGGAGAGAGGACCATGCTATGGTATCAAAGGCTTGGACATATTGGAGAGAAGGGCCTTTGAATACTTCATGGTGAAGGTATGGTAGAAGGAATGAGTAATAGCTCTCTGGATTTTGATTTCTATGAAAATTGTGTATATGGGAAGCAGAATCGGGTGAGTTTCCCCTCTGGAAGTAAGAGGGCGAAACATTTATTAGAGCTTGTGCACAGTGATGTGTTGGACCTATGAAGGTTCCATCACTGGGTAAGTCTATGTACTATGTATCATTTATAGATGACTTCTCAAGGAATACATGGATATATTTCCTTAAGAAGAAATCTGAAGTCTTTAACAGGTTTAAAGAATTTAAGGCTCTGGTGGAAAACTAGACAGAGAAGAAGATAAAGGTACTGAGGACAGATAACGGTGGAGGGTTTTGCAGTAAGGAATTAAAAGAATTCTATAAGAAGTGTGGTATAGCATGGCCGAAGACTACTCCATATACACCTCAACAAAATGGAGTTGTAGAAAGAATGAACAAGACGTTGATGGAAAAGGCAAGAAGCATGCTTAGTGGTGTCGGGTTAGGACAGGAATTCTGGGCAGAGACAGTGGAGACAACATGCTACCTGGTCAATAGATCACCTTCATCAGCGTTGGAGGATAAGACTCCACAAGAGGTATGGACTGGTAAGAAATCGTCTCTTTCACATCTGAGGGTATTTGGATGTGAAGCATATGTACATGTTCCAAAGGAGAAACGAACCAAGTTGGATAGTAAATCTAAAAAGTGCATCTTTATTGGGTATAAGGATGGTTTGAAGGGTTACAAGCTTTGGAACCTAGTAATAAGGAAGGTTGTGTACAACCAAGATGTGGTGTTCAGAGAGGTGAAAGATGTTATTAAACATGAAGTCCAACCAAAGGAACTTGAGAAGATAGAGTTTGAGCTAAAGGAGGAAGAATTAGACTCTGCAGCAGATGAGGAATCAAAAGATGAAGAGCCACAAACTCCAGGTGTAAGAAGATCAGTTCGAGAAAAATGGTAGCCAGAAAGGTACAGTCCATTTGCTTTCTATTCAAATTTTTCTTTATCTATTACTGACAGTGATTCCAGAATTGTGAAGGAAGCAGTAGATTCAGAGGATGGAAGACTCTAGAAAGAGGCCATGGTTGATGAAATGGCATCTTTGCACAAAAATGAGGCTTGGGATCTGGTGGAGTTGCCGGCTAGAAGGAAACCCATTGGCAGCAAATGGGTTTTCAAAAAGAAGACAAATGCAAAAGGAAAAGTGGAGAAATACAAAGCTTGGTTGGTAGCAAAAGGTTATTCCTAGGTGTCGGGAATTGACTTTGGTGATATTTTTTCTCTTGTTGCCAAGGTAACTTCTATTAGATTACTCTTATTTGTTGTTGTTGCTTTGGTTTTGATGTAGAACAGATGGATGTGAATACAATATTTCTTCATGGGGATCTAGAAGAGGAAATATACATGAAGCAACCTAAAGGCTTTGCAATGAAGGGTAAGAAAGAACTGGTATGCAAGTTAAAGAAGTCTCTGTATGGGTTAAAACAGTCACCAAGGATGTGGTATCAGAAATTTGATACATTTATATGGGGACTTGGCTTCACCAAAAGCAAAGCAGATCATTGTGTGTATTTTAAACTAATTGGTGATCGTGTTATTTATCTGGTCTTGTATGTGGATGATATGTTGCTAGTTGGAAATGACAAAGAAATTATCCAAGATTTGAAGACCCAATTGTCCTCCAAATTCGACATGAAATATCTTGGTGATACAAACTATATTTTGGACATGGAAATTAAAAGTGATCAGGAAAAGGGGAAGCTATGGTTAAACCAGAGGAAGTATGTCAAGACAATATTGCAGATGTTTAATATGTAGGATAGTAAACCGGTGAAGTTTCCTATTCCTGTAGGTGTAAAGTTATGTGTTGAACAGTGTCCCAAGACACAGAAAGAGGAAGATGATATGTCTCATGTTCCATATGCAAGTTCATTCGGTAGCCGGATGTATGCAATAGTTTGTACTAGATCAGACATTGCACATGGAGTGGGAGTATTGAGCAGGTTTATGTCAAAACCAGGAAATGAGCATTGGACAGTAGTGAAGTTGGTTTTCAGGTATTTGCGTGGCACTAGTGATTATGGTTTGTGCTACCAAGGAAGACTAGGATTGGATAGAGTGTTGGATATTCATGGCTTTGTTGATGCAGACTGGGCTGGAGATCTGGATCAGAGAAGATCTACAAGTGGGTATGTGTTTAACCTATTTGGAGGTGTAGTCAGTTGGATGAGTAAGAAACAATCTGTAGTGGCACTATCAACTACAGAGGCAGAATACATGGTAGCCACTCATGCAAGCAAGGAAGTAGTTTGGTTGCAGAGATTGTGTTCAAGTACAGGGTTAGTATAGGAAGTTATAAGGATAGATCGTGACAGCCAAAGTGTAATTTTCTTGGCAATGAACCTTGT
>APFE030716861.1:5343-16168 GCA_000404065.3 Pinus taeda | reverse complement strand
CATGAATTCGATTATGCTTCTGCTTAATGTTTTGTAGAAGTAGAACAAGTATTATGCTTTAGGACATTGTATATATCGGTTTGTTCTACAGGTGAAATTTCTACATATTGAGTTTGTGGGGGAGATTGTTCCACAAACCCTATGTCATAATAAAAAACGACAATTCATTTCGCAGTGTAAAAGCCTATGAAGTATGGTGGGAAATTAGTGATGAAGTAAGGCTACCCTCTCTTTTAGTCTTATGGTTATTAATTTCTTTACTTACTTCACAAAATCCAATTTTATTTAAAGTTGGCACTTCAACGAGTTTTTCTCACTTGGTTTTTCTTGTGTATGGAGAAGTTAGTGATAATATGAAATATTATGAATTAAAGTTGGCACTTTAACGAGTTTTTCTCACTTGGTTTTTCTTGTGTATGGAGAAGTTAGTAATAGTATGAAATAGTATGAAGTAAGTTGGGAAAATAATGACGAAGTAAGGATACCTTGTATTATAGCTTGGTGGACATTAATTTCTTTCTTACTTCACACAATTGTAACTTTATTTAAAATTAGCATTTCAACAAGTTTCTTTTAATTTCAAATTGGTTTTTCTTGTGTATGGATAAGGTAATAGTTAGTGTTGGTAGCTTCAAGTTTCAGCATTAACTTCCGAGTCATAGAGTTTAGGTATTTTTTTTAAATATTTTAAGTTAAATGCCCATCATTTGATGTAATGCATGATTCCCCTTGTTACTTAACTCATTATATTACATTTTCTTAGTTATCAAGGCTTCATTCATGCATTCTACTAGGTTAAGAAGAGAGTATGCTTCATTCCTTGTATGGATGGTATCCATCCACACTCCATCCAAAACTAGGGCGTGAATTTCTAGTCTTGTGCTTTTCAGGCATAGTATTGATTATAAACAAAACAAAAAAATGAATTATGATTTTTTTTATTATTAATATTTAATATTCATATTGCATTTCAAATTATTTCTAATAGCCATAAAATCGAAAGTGGCACTAAATGGAATATGAAAGAAACAATAAGTAGAATATGGAGAGGGTTTTGTCCATTGTGAAGAGAGCCATAAGTAGTTATAAAAATTTGTGAGAGTGAAATTGTTTTCTAAATGTTATGTTCTATACTTTTCGATCCCTTTTGTGGGATCATCATTAGCAGACTCAAATCTTAATGATGATCCCAAAGAAGGGATAAAAATATGCAACAACTAACATTCAAAAAGAAATTTCCTTCTTAGGTTATGTCCAAGTTATTTAAAGCCTATTCATTACGGCACACATATAATAAGAATTTTTAATAGAGTTAGATTTAGAAATCTAAAATTTTACCAATGAAAAACCTTTAGAAAAATCATTTTTCATTACCAAAAAAATGGCCTTCACACATTTTGAGATGCAGGAAAACAAATTTGTTTTGATGTCAGGACTTTGCCTTTGTTCTCACCTTATGATAGAGTATTTAATATTGCAGTCATACACCTTTATTTATCCTTTCCATTTTTTCTCTTCGAACTTGCTTTTGAATGAAAACTTCTTCTAAATTAGTTTGTCCTTTGGAATATTTTCTTCGATATTTCTTTAAAAGGAGGTTATTATTATTTATTTAAAACAAACCATGATGCCTGGAATTTATGTTTTTATTTTGTGAGGTTTGAAATTCATTATTCTTTTGAGCTAAACTATTGTTTTTCTTTATCAAATATGGTGCGGTGAGAATTAGGAATTATATTTATATCTCTAGCATTTAAGATTTAGATTTATCATTTTAACATTTACGATTTGATATTTTTCTCCATTCAAAATTTTTCAATTCATTGTTACCCATATAAATTTATACAGAAATCTTCCTTAATGCATTATTTAGTTTCAAAATGGCCATATAAACCTAAAAAAAAGCATGAATGAGTTTGAGAGATTGAGGGTGAATGAATTTATTTTTGTTTAACATTAAGCTCTAAAATTTCTTTTCTAGATATTTAGTTCTAAGATGTGTTTACATACATACATACATACATACATATATAGTGTTAAAAAAGTTATAATTGTTTTGTTTTAATGAGAAGTTATTTTTATTTCTTTCACCAATAAATTGTCAATTGTTGACGTGTTTGGTCTCCCACAACATTCTAATCAACCATGTAATCTTCAAAATAAATTTGATGCTCATCTACATGAATATGATTAATGAAATAGTGTGGAGCTTGTTGAAAGAGATAACCCATGAAAGAAACACAAAATAATATTTAAATCTAAATAGAAGACAATATTTCTAAAGGTTTATGTTGTAAAATATTGTAACGGTAACGAAAGGATAAAATGTTCTTGGTGACTTAAATTTAAAAGGGATATTCCATTTCTAAAATAGGGAAGTACCACTTTTCAAGTCAGTGGTCTAAGTGGCCATGCAGAATCAAAAGCTCATAAATTCTCTTTAAACTTTTGGACGGAAAAAGCAAACGAAGTAATATTCAAAACACTAAACATGTCGAACTAAAGCTACAAGTTGAGAAGGAGAGAATTATATTACTGTGGAAACATGCATTTTATTGATATACATTATTTATCTTTAGAAATATATAAGTCAATATGTCACTTGAATAGGTATAAATGCACTCCACACATGTCTGTAAGAGATGAATATGTTGCATACACAAATAAAACATCAAGAAAATATTTTCTTCAAGATGCTAAAGAAGTGTATTGGAACAAACTAAAAAAAGATATTTTGTATTGCCAATTTTACTCAGATTTAGTTGATGAAAGCATTCATCAAACTATGGGACACCATTTGATTATTTAGATTACATATTTGACAAATGGAGGAAGAGGTAAACGTGAGACAAATTTTATAGGTTTTCTTCAAGTAATGGATGGAATGTCTCAATGTATGTAGGATGTAGTGAGAACTCTTTTAGTAGAAATGGATTTGTCTTTGATTAATTTTGGTTTTGCCTCAAATGGTGCATCTTCCATGAGAGGTATTCATGAATGTTTATCTTCTAATCTTCGTTAAGATGATCCTCATTTATTAGATATCCATTGCATAGATCATAGAAAAGCATCAGTAGCTAATGATGCTTCACCACATTTTCCAGAGTTGCAATATATTGAAAAATTTATGAACAAAATTTATTCATGGCTTGGGAAATCAATTAAATGACATAGGGAATTGAAAGAGCTGATTGAATCATTTCAAATCACTAAGTTAGATGTCTTACAAATTCATTAAATTAGTTGGACCTTTAGAGGCAAAGTTATGGAAAGACTTGTTGATCAGTAAACTGTCATGGATATTTCGCTGGACAGTTTGTCACAACTAATCTAATAATAATATTAAAATACTAATTTTTTTACACTATTACAATTTTATTAAAATTTTATATCTGTATATTTAACGCTGATTAATGCATGCATGTGAATGGAAATTATGCAGAAAAGTAGAGATCGAAAAAATAAGCTCACACACACACACATACATAAGACACAAGATATGCTCTTTGGGAAACCATTTCAAGAGAAAACCTACCTAGAAGGTGAGGTCACCTTGCTCTCTTTCTCTGTCTGAAAATATGGTTGCAAGTACAAAGAAGTAATGTGTGTGGCCTGTGGGCTACTGCATTGCATAGATCATCTCTGTGTGCTCTACCTCAGATATCTCTTGGCTATATTTGTTCGGCTATTAAACAAAATGATCTCGAAAGAATGGAATGGCTCTTCCTCCTAGTGGCATGGTTATAACACAACCTGATAGCTTACTAGTGGTTAATTTTGACTACATCTACTCTTAACTAGAATTACAATATAGACTCGTATAGATTCTTTTACATCAAAAACATGTGGTGAGCCCCTTTTCAATGAATAATGGGGGCTGACGCGACATCCTCCCGAATTATAGGTGTGAAAAAAGGAAGGTCGACTTTTGAGTGGCATAACTTTCACATATCGACTCTGATTGACATACTTCTTACGTCGTTAGAAAGAAATATGTGTATAGAACAAAATGGAAAGATTTCATGCTAAGGCAATAATTTTAACCACCAAAAAATGTTGTTTGATGCGTCAAAATGCTCGTGGAAGGTTTCAGACATCGTTTTACCAAACTAGGTCCTGCACGTAAAAAACAGTCCCATGAGTTGATTCCTCCACGTTTTCCTCTAGCAATGCATCGAGCTGGATGACAAACAATATAATGATCCAATATAAATCACACCTCTCCATTTTGGGAGGATTTTTGTCCCCAAAATATTTTTCTAAATGAGGTGAGGAAATTTTTCCTCCACCTTCTCTCTAGTGTACCATTTAGCTTTTCCTCGAAGTTGTCCCTTCAACCCAATCTTCCAGAAGTCATGCTGCCCTTGTATTGTAGTTTTGGACCTCTTTTGCAAAACTGTGTCTTTTATCAATTATGCCTGAATTTCTGGTGCCAAATCCTCCATAGAAGATATGACCTGTTCCTCTTCTTGATATAGCATGGAAGGCTCATAGAGTTTAAAATTCTCTACATTCACAATTGATTAAATGCACATATATGGTAATAAATTGATTCAATAGGCATTATCGCCCACCTTTTCCAGTATCTCAAATAGACCATACCTCAGAGCCTTGATTTTCTTACCAGGCCCCTACAACCTCTCCTTGTTCAACTATAACCATACTTTATCTCCCACCTTGAATGATTTCTCAGTTATGTGTTGATCATGCCTGGCCTTATACTTCTCTTATTGATTCTGCAGTGTTTATTGTACCTGCAGATGGATTTTCCTGATCTTCTGTATAAAAATGTTAGCCCTCAAAGCATCTCCTCTAAGATCTTCCCTCACTCCTCCTTGTTTCCTATATGCAATATGTAAAGGTGAAGGTGGTAAATATCCAAAACAAGTTTTAGATGGGGCCTTTCCTGTCAAAGTGTGTACTGCTCTGTTGTAAGAATGTTGTATATATACCAAAATTTCATCCCAATTCTTTGGATGCTTCTAGTGTATCCCCTCAAAAGCTACACCAAATTCTTGTTGACTACTTTTGCTTGTCCATTTTTTTGTGGATGGAATGTTGTAGATATCTTAAACTTTGTGTCCATCTTCTCCCACAATGTAGTCCAGAATACATTGAGAAATATTGTATTTATGTTAAATGATGCTCCTTGGTATCCCAAAGTGCACCCATACCTATACAAAGAACAAGTTTGTTACTTCTTATCTGTTGATGGTCTTTCTACATGGCATCAAAACACACATCTTGTTGAACCTGTCAACTACCACAAACAGGTAGTCATGTCCCTTCCTATTTTTCGGTAAACCTCCCACAAAGTCCATGGAAATTCTTTCCCAAGGATGAGTAGGTACAGGTAAGGGATGATATAGACCCTGTTTCCTATTGCTATGCTTTCTTATACAACAAAACATGCATCCTCTTATGAACCTAGCTACCTACTCTTGCATCTTGGTCCAGTACACATACCTCTACAACTTAGCCATGGTGTTCCCTACACCAAAGTCTCATGCAACCTTGGAGGTGTAAGCCTCTCTAATCAATTGCAATCACTCACCTTTAGGAACACATAGCTCATCTAGCTTGTAGAGTAACCCATCCTAAAGATGGTAGTCAATGGTGTTGTCGCCATCATACACATGACTCTAACTTTGCAACTGTCGATACACCTCCTTCAAGTCCTCATCCTCTGAATATGCCTCTTTGTATGCATCATGGGTGAATGGCTCCATGTGCATAAGAGTCCCCAAAGTTGTGATCTTTGATGTGGGTGGCCTTGAAAGCATGCCGACCAACTTGTTTGGGTTTCCCTTCTTACAATTCATCACCAAATGAAACTATTGTAAAAGCCACATCGACTTGTAATGTCTAGTCTTTTGTAGCTTACCTTGGACCTACAAGTATATTTGGTGAGCTGTGTGGATTATGTTATCACCTAAATTGAACCTCAGGCTGAAGGAAGGCAATGCCAGGGTAACCACAATCCACGCCTAGCCAAGTAGCTAGCCCTACTAGGCCGGGAGAGGTCTCTCTCCTAAGGATCTCAGCCAAGACGACTAGATCAGGAAAAGGATTTTAGGCTATGTATAGTAGCACAAGGTTTTATTTGATTTTGAAGGGGTTTTTCTGGATCAGGACAGGTTGGACAGTTTAGTATAGGGAATTAGGTCAAAATTGTAGGGTGTTCAATGGGACAAGGTAGGCATAAGGTTTAGCACTCTAGGGCTTGATGGGTGAGGTGTTTTAAGACTGGTGAGAGGCTAGGAAGAGCACATGATTATCATGGATCCTTCCCAAACTGTAGAAAACATGAAAGGGTGAATATTTCCCAAAGAAGAGCACTGATGTAATGAATTCTGCCTATCAACTTGAAAGCATTCACTTAGAAGCAATGAAATGATTAACGACATACACAAAACATACTAACATATGATCACAAGAGAAGAAACTATACTAAAACTCCATACTACATGGATCCCATAAAAATAGTTGCAATCTTATTAAGCTCTTGGTAAACTGCTACAAAATGATCTACAATCAAGGTCTGAGCATCTAGCTGAGTCCAACCCTTTACAATGAGAAAGAAGAAGAAGATATAGGCTTTGTTTCAATCTCCTCCAATCCTCAGGGGTCAAATCCCTAAGATGAGGAGCTAATATAACCAACACTGAACAAGAAATTGGAATCTATGCATCCTAACAACTTGCCTCTAAAAGTGAGGAAATTGATTCATTTGTGCTCAAAATGACTTTTAATCTAATGAATCTACCCTCTACTACTAATTATCCATCATATTTACAAGCCAAGTCATTATTTACCATAGTAAAATAGCCTCCATGAGAGAAAATACATGAACATAATAAAAAAAATGGAAAAATAGCCATCCTGTACAAATTTGCCCTACGCGTAGCGCCACTCACCCAACATGCAGTGCCACTTCCAGGTCTCGTTTGGAGGCTTTCCTGACATACACATTGAGCTCATGATACCTCATTGGAAATATCTTCAAGTATAATTTTCAAAACACCTAGAAGTTATTCATTTGAAGCTCATTTGACCCCTCAAAAGTTGATTCTTCCAAGACTGCTTCTGTGTGTCCAAAAAGTGGTAGAAAGGTCATTTTTAGGGTGTTTTTTGACCTTTTAGTGGACCAGTTCTGCCCCAAAAGCTTAGTAAATCCATAGGGTGCATATAATCATCACTCAGAGTCCAAAATTGCAAGCCATTTGTCCATTGGGTGCCCCTAGGAAAAGTGCAGCGCCACTGAGCCAAATTTTCTGTGTGCAATTTCCAAAATTTGCAAAAAACAATATCTTCTCCAAACCTGACCAAAATTGGTGAGAAACACCACCATCAAGCATCTTAATGAGCCAAGGAAGCTTCAGCAAGCAACCCAAGCCTATCATCCTCTTTTTTTCCTTTTAGAGCCCACCTTAGCCTAACTTTCATCTTTTTGACCCTCATGTTGCAAATTTTATTTTAGGTCCTGTAATGGTAGGCCATGTGCCTGATCATCTGGTTATCTCTATTGGCCTTCTCATATGTCCATGTTTTCAAGGCGTGAGGTTGTATGAAGGGAATGAGTGAGAGTGATTTAGGAGTGAGGGGATGGGAGATGACCTTATGGGCTAGAAAATGAATGAGGGAGTAGGAATCATAAAAATGAGAGGGAGGGCTTGGTTTGTTTGAGATGTTGCCTTTTGTGAAGAGGGATAAAGGGATGGGGATGTTATGGAATTTAATAGAGAAATAGGTTAGAGTTTTAGGGATAGGTGATAGGAGGAATAATTGGGGTTTAGGGTTTTAGGCATAACTAGGGGAAAATTTTGGGTTTCATATTTACCATTGAGAATTATTCTTAAGAGTTTGATTTGCAAACCAACAATGTACTATGGGAGGGAAACTTACTTGTATGAAGGGAAGAGAGGGAAATTTTGAATTTTTTATGAAGTTTTAGGCCTTTCTGGCCCTTCTTCTCAATGCGCAGTGCCAACCCACAGACGTGCAACGCCACCTCCTGAATGTGCAATGCCACTTCCTAAATGTGCAATGCCACTACAAGACAACTTTTGATTTCCTTCCCGGTGTCAAAATTAGGTGTGGGATATCTTGTTGGAGAGCTTGTCGAGTCTAACTTCCAGAACATCTTGAATTTTTCAATTTGGAGCTCATTTTCCCTTTCAAAAGCTGAATTTCCCAAGACTGGTCAAAATGTCAAGAATGAGGCTACCAAAATGCAGAGTGCTATTTCAGTCAACTTTTGGAGGTCTTCCTCAACCCGAAATTGACCTCATGATATCTCATTGAAATACGCTTTGTGTCTAGTTATCATTTGACTCATCATGAAAGTCTTCTAGACATTCCATCTAGGAGAAAAATCGATTTTAGCAAGGTCACTCCAGAAGGGCAGCAACTCTCTTGTGGAAAATGATTGTTTGGACATTTCTCCCAAACCATGAGACCTGTGTAAAAAATAAAGGAGGTTTTTCTTCTTGACTCTATGATGGACAAAAAACTCTCTCACTTTTGTCAAATTCATCTTTTCTTGCTCAGAAAATCATTTGAATAAAAAATGTCCTGATGTGTGGAACAGGGGATTTGTATAAATAAAGGGAAATGAAGGGGATGAGGGGCTTATAAATTCTTGAGAAAACTTTGGGAAGTAGGGAGGAATATTAGGAAGTAGGGAAAAGTGGAATTTCAAGGATTGAGTGAGTGGAAGGGGTCCGAAAGGGAAAAACACAGGCCTAACCTAGAAAAGTGTCAAATTGTAGGAATAGGCTAGGGTTTGTGGGAAAATGATGAATTTGAGGGATATCAGTGATGGAAAGTGTTTAAGAAGGTATATTAAGGATAGGGGAAGGTGTATGAGTGTTAGGATACAATGTTTGTTGATGATTTGACCATCCAAGAAAAATTACCTTCAAAACCCTAGGAGAGGGAAATGAGCCTTACCTAAGCACAACTAAAGCACAAACAAGGTGTAAAATGACCCATTGGACCTTGAAATAATGATGAAAAATCTTTGAATGATGGTACACTTAGCCAAATGGTGACATGGACCAATACTTGGAAAACTTTGGAAGGAGTGAAAACAATCCTAGAGCTAATACCAGTGACCAAATTTTTACTTGAAGACTTAGTGAAATGACAAAAAAATGACTTTGACACACTAAGACCACTTTGTAAGAGCATGTTTGATCACTGGTGGAAGGCTACAAAGACTGACACTAATAGATTACTGTCTCCTTTCCCATCATATAATTCTTCCACTTCTTCATAGCTTGTACCATGGCATAGATCTATTTTTCGTAGGTAGGGTAGTTAAGATCTTCCCCATGAAATACTTCATAATGGTAGCATGTAGGCCTTTCTCCCTGCATCAAGACAACTCCCATAGCATACCGACTTGCATTTGTCTCCACTTTCAAGAGTCACTGCAAGTTTGGTAATGTTGAAACTATTTCTTAACTGATTTTCTTCTTTAGCTCCTTGAAATACTTATGATGACCTTTTCCCCACTCGAAACACTTGCCACTTTTTATGGCATGGAGCAGTGCTGCTACCACTGAAAAGGAGGCTATGAATTTCCTTCGGTATTATGTTTCTCCAATGAAACTCCTAACATCAGAAAAATTAGTAGGGACTAGCCATTTCATGATGGCCTCCATCTTGGAAGGATCTATCTTCAATTCTCCTCCACCAATCACATACCCCAAATACTCCAAGGATTGCTGCACAAAATCTCACTTCTTGAGATTTTCTAACAGCTGGTGCTTCTTCAATGTTTCTAGAACTTGTGTCAAATGTGAAATATGATCCTCCTAGATAGCATTATATACTAGTATATGATCTAAATATATAATAACATATGAATCTATAAAAGGGTGTAGCACATCATTCATAATCTCATAAATGTAGTTGATGCATTACATAGGCCAAATGGCATGACTAACCACTCATACAAACCTTGCCTTGTTTTGAAGGCGGTCTTCCATGTATCTTCTTCTTTGAGTTCTATAATGAGAGAATCAGTTGACTTAGTTCTAACTAGTCAAGTCCAGTTAGATTATTTTAACAAGTTGTGAAAATAATAAAATATAGTTTGTTAATGCTTGCATGCATGTGACAACTATTATTTTGGATAACTGAGAATTCACTCATGGATAACTGTTGCATGTCAGTTTTGTCAGAGACCCAGTTGAGATCAGATGTGGGACAGTGTACTATCAAATACTTGACTATTTCTAGTAAGTAGTTTTTGCATGGTTGAGGAACTAGTGTCCTCAAGGATTGCGTAGTTGGACTATTGGTTTACTTGGTATGTTTGAAATTAATTGCATATGCTTTTGCTATTATTTCCTAAGCAAACTGTGCAAGGAAATAAGGATTGGACCATAGGTAAAGCCTTTATATATAGGGCTTGGTTGGTTCATGAGACATATCTTCATATCTTCATAGTTCATTGAGAACTGGATAGCTTGAGAGTTGATTATTTTTGTATTGTGAAGAGGATTTCCACTTGATTGATAACACATGGTTGGGGTTTTATGCTGGTGCTTTCCCCTGGATATATCTTGTGTTATGTGTGATTATTTCTCTTGATCCGTTATGCATGTTTCTACTTGATGTTGCTCATTAATTTGATTATGCTTCCGCTTAATGTTTTGTAGAAGTAGAACAAGTATTATGTTTTAGGAAATTGCATATATCGGTTTGTTCTACAGGTGAAATTTCTACATGGTATCAAAGCACAGGTGATCAAGCAAGAACAGTATACTAGTAGGAGAAATTTGAAGTTTATTATTCGGGATATAGATCTCAAGTT